>JAGDQP010039815.1:0-17551 GCA_022664845.1 Lepisma saccharinum | reverse complement strand
CCTTCGGAGAAAGACCTCATCCACTAGTGGATTGAATATGACTGTGAAATATATCATGCAACATATTTTGTGTATTTTGCTGCTAACATCTTCTTTGTAACGTAAATGACAACATAATATCAGAAATTATAAAGCATAAATATCGTTCCCCATTTTTAAGGACTGATAGAAACAGACGTTTTGTCTTGTCTTTCGTGCATAACATTAGTGTTCTATGGAATACTCGATTCATTAAGAAAGAAATAATTACCTAGTAACCATAGGTTTCAGCGTTCATTTTCGTTTCTTCATGTTCGGTAAGGATATTTTTTACTGAACAATTTAAATTAAGTCTTTCAGTAAATTTCAACTAATGACCCAACTAAAGTAAAATTGCGTTAGGTTCCCTGTTTTGCTGTTTCAAATGCGATCTCTCTCTCCTTTTTTTTTTTTTCATTCTTTCGTACATACTGTACTACAAGAAACCATAAATATCTTTCCAGAAGCCAGGACATGCGATAATGATTTCTCTTAAAGAAAAAAATATCCAACCCTTGCTCGTTCACGCACACACTCTCAGAATCACATATCGCCCCCTCTACGTCAGTTGGGTTGTCTATCTTCTAGGGTTGGAGAAAAATCGTGTATAATAAAGTCATGTGAGGCCATGATAGTACATCATCAGTTATTGTGCATTGACATTAACAGACTACCCAGTGCTTTTAGTCTCTTTAGAGGGTGCCAGGATGGTATACAGGGTGTTTCCGAAATGAGGGTGCAAACTGCGGGTGGTGATTATTTACATCAAAACAAGAAAAAAGTTCCTCTGAAGAGATTCCGAAATCTGATCAATTTCGGGGCTACAACCACTGGAAGTCACGGCGGCATCGTCGATAGCTTTACTTTTATCTTTACCTCAACTGTATATTATTATCGAAATATCGAAAACCAAAGAGCATGTGCAAATGTATTAGTGGAATTATTTTGGATAAATCGTCTCCTTTTGATATACTATATCAAATCAACTATACTATATTATACCATACCAAATCAACCAATAAAAATAATTTTAAACCTTAGGTTTTACAAAATGTGCGATATTGAATAATTGTGTTCTATACATGAATATGATGTTTTTGTCACTTTTTATTTTTGAGTCATAAATTGTTAAAAATAAAAAATCGACTGATTTTTTAACGCGTTTTGAAACTTTTAAAAGCCCGACACTCAAAAACTATTTATCCTAGACAGTTCAAACATTTCAGACATTCGTTTCAGAATTTCAAGAGCTGCAACTGGATATATTAATTGACTTTATTAGATCAATCTTTATGTTAAAAAATAAAATAAAATAAAACTTGTTTTTTGCAAAAAATCAAAATCTATTTTTTAAAATATATGTTCATTGTGCTTCTGATTAGAAAGTACAGGGGTTGGACCAAAAAATCTAAAAACACGTCATACAGGACACGTAAGTGTGGCCCGCCACTGTACACCACGTGTTGCGGTTGCCGATCGTGTTTTGTTTTCAGTGTGTTATGTGGACCTTCCTCTTCCGTCAGCGGTACTCAGTTCACCTGTGAGTGTCGTGGTGTGCAAGTGGTGCGGTAAAATGGGCGACCTGACAGACTTCCAAAGAGACATGATCGTTGGTGCCCGTCTGGTTGGAGCTTCAGTGACAACAGTGGCGACCATTGTGGGGGTATCAACAGTCACTGTGTCCAATGTCACGAGGGCATACACAATGCATGGGAAAACAACGTCTGCAAAGCACAACAGTGGTCGAAAGACAATCCTGTCCGATAGGGACAGGAGGGCATTAAAACGGATTGTAGCAGCTAAAAAGCAGACCACTGCAATGAAAATTACGTCTGAACTCAATTCCGGCCTACAGAACCCGGTTTCATCAAAAACAGTGCGACGGGAACTTCATAAAATGAAAATTCATGGCAGGGCCGCGATCGCCAAACCTCTGGTCACAGCAGTAAATGCGAAGCGGCGTATCCAGTGGTGCAAGGACCACAAGGAGTGGACGCTTGATCAGTGGAAACACGTAATGTATTCCGATGAATCGACCTACACCTTGTTTCCAACAACCGGTCGTGTTTACGTATGGAGAACATCGTCGCAGACCTATGATAAAGGCTGTCTGCGCCCAACTGTAAAGCATGGGGGTGGTTCTGTTACAGTATGGGCAGTTATATCGTGGTTTTCTGCAGGTCCCATCATAGCCCTGCATGGAATGATGAATGCTAAGGCGTATGAGGCCATTTTGGGGGACCAGGTTCTACCCATGGCCCACACATTGTTCCCGGATGGTGATGGCATCTACCAAGATGATTTGGCACCCTGTCACGCTGCAAAAACGGTGCAATCATGGTTTGAGGAGCATGACCAGGAGCTATCACACCTCACCTGGGTCCCACAATCACCAGATCTGAACATCATTGAGCCATTGTGGTCTGTTAGAAAGGCGTGTTCGGTCTCATTACCCTCCACCACCATCCCTTAAGGAACTGGAGCATGTTTGGAGGAAGAATGGTACAACATTCCACACACCACGATTCAGGAGCTGTATACGTCCATTTCACGTCGGATCCAAGGTGTTTTGGACACAAAAGGAGGCCCCCACACCATACTAGGTATGATTTTCACACTTTTTCAAACGTTTTAGATTTTTTGTCCAACCCCTGTATGTACCAAATTCCATGATGGTGTTTCACCGGGATCATGTTGAGTTTTTCTAACGGCAGTAAGCATAATGGCTCTTAGAAAAGTAAATTCAATTCGTTAAAATGTGACATACAGTACCTTCAATTTAGTTCTATTGTAGAACAAACAGAGCCGTCGTAGCTCAGTGGTAGAGCATTGGCGTAACATTCGGGAGGTCTTGGGTTCGATCTCAGCGGCCGACTATCTTGACTGAGACTTTGCAGGGTTTTTCCTCAGTCGCACCAGGCAAATGCCGAGACGACACCTTCAACTGACATCTTCCCAAATCTTCTCCCGAACCCAGTCTGAGCCTTATATGACTAAAAGCCATAAATAGAATTCAAATTTAAAAAAATATTGTAGAGCATAACTAGTAAAAATTAATGTCCAACCTGATCTCTATATTAAAAAAGCAGTAAGAATGATTAGTTTAAAATTATTTAGTTAAAGGCTAATAAGCCTACCACATTTACTAATGATAAGAAAGTAGTAGGTTTATTAGCCTGTAACTAAATAATTTCAAGCTACTTACTGCTGTTTGCTGCTGCAGTACTGCTTTCTTTAAATACAGAGATGTTCTTTTTAGTTCCCATTTCTTTCTCAAAAAACACACACCACAACAAGAAAAATTTGGAGATGAACTAGCCTTGAAGATAAAAGCAGAGAGGTAGTAGCAGGGTAAAATCCCTTCGGACGGTCATGACTCATGAGGGGGGGAAGAAGGAAGCTTTCCCTTCTACTAGGGTTGTAAATCATCTGAAGAAGAGGGAAGTTCTCCTCCCTCATACTCATAAATCACTGCAGACGTTCGAAACGCAAAGTTGGAGAAAAATAATCGAGTGCAAATTTTAGTGTTATGGTTAATTGTTGAGTACTTAGAATATAATATCACTACTACAAAAGTAATTGTCTCTTCATAAAGAATAAATATTGCTTTACTACCGTATGAATTTATTTTGTATAGTTAATAAATAGTTTGTTCAAAATTCTCTCTAAAAGTTCGAACTTAATTATGGAAATTTAATCCCCCATAATTCGAAATCATGATCGAATTTTAATATTTTCAATTCATACTGTATTCAATTCATCAAACATGCAACTCAAGTCATGTCCTGAAAATTGCAAATAGATATTGTAAGTCGTAATGAAGTTGCCGTAGTTGAAGAATGACTGTATTTTGCATTGTGTCGTTTACATCGAGGAGCCCTGTTAACGAAAATTCATGTATCATTATTATTTCGTATTTACGCACTTGAGTTGATCAATATAACAAACAAAGCACCATGGGGAGGAATTCTATTATGATTTATGAATTACATGTTTGCTACAAAAATCATAAACATAATGTCGAATAAATGAAGACGGTTTAGTTACAGTTTGATTAGATATTTTTCTTCATTATACGCGATGCATATGACGTTTAACGCTGACTTCATGTGCTCGCCCCAACCTGGAAGCAGCCAAATCTAAAGTGCGGTTCGCTCTTTCACTCTAATTTCACACTTACATGCCTCAAAACTTTGTTATATTTTGTGGACCACAAAATAAAGTGTACCTGAGAATTATTTGTGTAGCGTATCCTTCCGCTAATTCGAGAAGTGAAGCATTCAACCGAATAAAGCTGTATGGCACATTGTGGAATGTGCTGAGTCACCAGTTGAATCATTCTGCACGGAACATGACTGGCATATACTGAAAGGCTCGTTTCGCCATTGGTCAAGAGATGGATGACACTAGTATGCTGGCAAATTGGTCTGTGAGTGGAACAACGCTGTATGTGCAAGCAAGACAGCGGACGGGAGCGAAATCCAGTTATCTGCTGAAAATGTACCATACAGTTATTCGGTGGTAAGCTTTAATTTTAGTTTACCATCACCTTAACCAAAATATTTCCTATTTATTTAACAATATCCAGATATAGGACAATTTCGGCCATTTTACTCTGAATATATTTGATAACAACAACAAGGATAAAGATTTTGGAAATAATTGGCCCTTGCTTTATTCAAGGTACCATTTCAGTATTTGCTTGAAGTGGCTGAAGATATGTTTAGTCAATATAGCCGGCACCGGGAATCAAATTCGTGTCTTCCCGATTACAAAGCGAGCACTCTACAGATTGCTCTACGTCTATTTGCATTATGCATACTTTGTTGAAGACAAATGGTGATGGTAAACAATATGGGAAGCACCGAACGTGGTGTTGCAAACTGTTAATATAATATGACGTTAAACGTTGAAGAAGGACATGCGGAATACTTGTCCTCGTATTCTAGGGAACAACATTTTTCTATTCCTGAGTGCTGTCCACGTACTTATCTTACACAATGCATAAGTACTATTCTAGCATAATAGTAATTCACATAGTTAATTCTGAATAGATTGGGAAAGTTTCTAATTTCTAAAGAGCAACCTAATTGGGATGATAACTATTGTGTATATCAGTAGCGGCGTAAGGAAATCTGGTGCCAACCCGTGGCAAGTGAACTTGATTGATGCCCGTTCGCGTACACCATTATAAGCGCACACTGCTACTTTTGGCCGGAATATCTTATTTTTCGTCTTTCCGATCCCCACGGGAAATCTGGAGGCCGCACGGGGCCACACGTGCCATGACAAATATCTTCTTGCCATTCGCCGTAAGCTATACATGAGAATGGTTGTTCAGATTATGGGGAGTCATGTTTACGAGTCATTAGTCAAGCACGCAAGTAAGAGTTCTGAGACGGCAAGGCTATTACGCCATCGACCACCATAGATGCGCTTCACTGATTAATCTTATCAAGCGATTATTCATTTGTTTCGGCGCGGCCACTCGGAGAGTGGGGCCTGGGGCGGAGGAACCGCTAGCTCCCGCTTACGTCGCCACTGATGCATATAACCTTAAAATTGCTTTAAGGTATTCTAACCTTACAGGTGCATGCTGTACATGGTAACTTTACAGGTACCAGTTAAACGATCTGGTAGAGATTCTGTTCAAAGTTCAACAATGGCGCATTGTATCATAAAATAGAATATTTGAATGCACTTTAGATACTTCCCAGGGTGAGGAAACGCTTTCGATGAAATAATAATTTTGGATCAGGTTTTGAATGAATCAAATCATTGTATATGATTAAAGATGACGTTTATATAAAGTAGTTCATTTAAGTTTACCTCAGTGCTAGAAGTGGGGGCATGAGAGAGCACACCATGTCCTTACCTATTTCATTTTGGATTTGGTGCACCCCTACCTATTTATCAATGGGAGCTCATTACCTTTACTTTCAATAGGCAAGTGCAATCGAACCCTCACTTTTCTATCTCACATCTCCAAGCATCCTTACATTTTTTGACGAACATCGATTTTGATTAGTCACAAATATCTCCCACCCAGTCATGCTCTATAGTAATAATTCATGGCCCTTTTCTTAATTTTATTATGTCATTTCATATTTATTATTTTTATTTTTGGATTGCAATTAAATATGCCTCCTCCACAAATCCACAAGTACGTTCATTGGACATCCATTGGATGAGATCATACCATCCATTTGGTGTCCATAGGAGGGGTACATCCAATGGAGAAGACAAGCGACGTCTAACGTAGACTCGATGTTCAGTGAATGTCAATATGAGGTACGATTATGGACAAGTACAGATTTTAACGAATGGGCCATTGGGGGTGCCGTAACACGTACACGTATGTCCAAGGGACGTCTCATTTTATGTTCATAGGACCTCCAGTGGAGCCATATGAGCAAAAGTTTACTGGGTCCTCAACGGACCTTCTCTTCAGAACGTTACTGATAATTTTTGCTACCGGGTTATTCCATAAGTAATGTCGTATTTGCGAAGACTGCTGCAATGACGCCGTCTGACGAGCGAATAGTGAACTAGATGGCACGTCCATAGCTGATTCATATAGGGCACTTAATTGTGCAGCAGTGTGTAGAAGGAGAACGGTCTACTCCACGTGTTGTATGACTTGTGTTTGATAATGTCAGTATCAGAGGACCACATACAAAATGTCATTCTGTATGAATTTCACCAGGAACAACCAGCCAGCGCAGGGGCACGAAACATCAATGCCGTATATGGTCAGAGTGCTGTGGATGTGTGAAAGTGTCAGAGGTGGTTCCAGAGATAACGGCCTGCGGACACCAGCCTCATCGATAAACCACGAGAAGTTAGACTTCTCCAGCTGACCAACGATGCCCTGCATGCGAGCAGCGATGGAGATAAATCCAATGCAGACTGTTGAAGAACTGGCCAGATAAATCCATGTCACCCCTTCTACTATTCATCGTCATCACAGAACCTTGGGTACGTGTCGAAATTCGGAAAATGGGTATCCCATACATTAACGCCTCAACAGAAACGGCAGGAAGTTGATATCTGTAGTTCCCTGCTCATCCGTCACAGGCGTCAGGCATTTCTTGACAAACTCACGGCAAGAAGGACCAGTGCTTAGATCGAGGAATGTGGCTGGGAGAAACTCCCCAACTTGGCGTCTTCACCTGATCTCGTACCAACAGACTACTGTCTTTTTCGCAGCCTTCAAAACCACCTTTCCGGGGAAACACTGCAAAATGAAGTGCCGGTTTTGGAGGGGGGATTCAACAACTGGTTGGCAGCAGCGTGCGAATTAAACTTTTTAGCCAGGGGGGGATAAAACATAACGTAAGGATTTCAACACACATACACACATATATAATCACAGCCATATTAAATCCACTACTGGATGAAGCCTCTCTCAAAGGGAGGAGTTGGTCTACTGTTCGCACTCTGACCAGACGTAGTGAGAGCCGAAGCTCTCAACTCTGATCGCCACTGTCTTTTATTCTCAGCAGCTCCTCATTGGCATCACGATCCTGGGTGGGCACTGTTCCAGACCCCTCTCACTTTGGGTAGAAAAATCTCTTGGCAGAGCTCGGAATCGAACCCGAGACCCCACGATCAGCGAGGGCAGCCAGTAGAACAGCGGAGAGAGAGAGAGAGTCCCATTTTTCAATAGAGGGTTACTACATAAAACCAATCATACTAAATCTTTCGCATTTGACTATAGCAAGAAAAAAGTTCAGAACAGAATCAATATAGGACAGATTAGTAATACGAGCCATGTTCCAAATTACAGAGCAATATTCAATTTTAGAGGAGATGAAGGTTTTGTAGAACATACTCAATGAATGAAGGTCCTTAATTTCTGTAAATCCATAGAGATGATCAAGTAAGCGCATAGAACTGTTAGTTATAGAGGTCACGTGATCAGGAAACAAAAGTTTCTCGTCCAATACCACTTCAAAGTCCTTTTGAGAAGAAACTTTCGCGATAGGATTGCCTTCAATGAAATAGGCCGATGGAATTTGATTTCTCTTTAAAGAAATAGTAAGAAAAGAAGATTTTGAGGGATATATTTCCAAGTTCCATGCATTACAACAATCCAAGAGGTCAGAGATGGAATTTTGGAGGTCAGGAACATCCTGTAATGATCTCGTTCTTGAAATAACATCACAAAAGAAATGGGTTCCAAATAGGCTTCTTAGCTGCTAGTAAAAGTTCATATACCCTTGTCACTTGCATGAAAATAGTTTCAACTTCTACCAAATAAAAATATTCCGATTTTCTATCTAATCTTGATCGAAACGTCTCCTAGCGAGGAAAAATTATCCCTGGCAGGGACGATAAATAAATTTGTAAGGGTGGGAAATGTATTTGCCAGGGGGGAAATCCCGGGCATCCCCTCGTTAATTCGCACTCTGGTTGGCAGGTGGCCGCTGTTTTGTGACCAGAATGTTTTCAGATTTTCATCCGTTGGACTTTTTAGAAACTTATTCACTGTATAGGTGTACGTACATCGAGGTACAGAACTTTGCTGGTATATATAAAAGTAAGCAAGAAAGTTCTGTCGCTTTTTCACCCACCACCTTCGAACATCGATATGTCACCTAAGACGTACCTGGAAGATCAAAAATAGTCCCCATCAGCATTGACGACCTTCTGCCAACGTGCCAAGGTCATGGATTCCATCGCGGTAGAACTTGGTGGGCCGTGACACGAAGAAGGTATCAAGTGCATTTTGCACCTCTACTAGGGATTTGAACTGGCGTCCTCTAAGGTGATTGTCCAAGGAATTAAACAGGTGATAATTGGACGGTGCAATGTCCGGGGAGTATGGCGGATGCAATAGTGTTTCCCATCCAAGGCGTAGAATGGTGTCCCGGGTCATCCTAGCCACGTGAGGCTTAGCGTTGTCCTGTAACAGGAGGACCCCTTTGCGATTCAGAAGTGCTGGCTCCAGAGGTTTGAGTTTTTCTTGAACACGGCTCAACTGTTGACAGTACACAGTTGCATTGATGATCTGACCAGCTGGTAGCAGTGCCCGATGCACGATGCCGCGAGCAGTCCACCAAATACACAGGAGGACCTTCTTCTGGTGCAGTGCTAGTTTCGGCTGTTTTGGAACCGGTTTATGGGATGCTAACCAATGATGACGGCGCCGTGGAGCTTCGTACAGGACCCACTTCTCATCACATGTCAGCACCCTGTCCAGAAATGGCTCCTTCCTCAGACGAGACAGCAAAGAAACACAGATGTCTGCAAGCGCTGACTTCTGGCCCGGAGTCAAATCATGTAGGACCCATCGACCCAACTTGTAGTGCTTCCCAAGTTGATGGAGGTGCTGCCGAATGGTTTCTCCACTCACACTGAATTTTTGTCCCAGTTCCTCACATGTCTGACCACTGTTCGCCTCAATTGCTGCCTGAAGATCTTCATTTTGTACCTGTGTTGGTCTTCTTGCACGTGGTGCGTCTTCGAGTGTTTCGTCACCGTCCTTAAACTTGATAAACCACCGCTGCACTGTCCGCGTAGTCACGCACCCTCACCAAAGGCCTGACATATCTTCCGCCCCACTGCAGCTGCGTTTGACCCCAGTGTGAACTCGTACAGCATACACGCTCTTATGACGCTCTAAGGAGGTCCCATGTTCACTCTGTCCTTCCGCACGTTCACGGTGTAACTGAACTTCCACAACCAGGTAGTATGTTGGCTATACACACACCAACAACTGACCTTCGCCTGATCTTCATTCGCATTCAACTCACGGTGTGAGGGCCAACTGAACACAGACCTCCACAAAAAGCGACTAAACTTTCTTGGTTACCTTATATATTTTTTCAAGAAAATTTATCAGTTTATTTTGGTGATTTAAAATTAATTTATTTTCGTGTTCGAACATTTAAAATACGAAAGACTCGATATTGTAATCTAAATTACGTAAGTAAGTATAAAAACTAAATTAATGTAGACTCAGAACTCGCAACTCAATTTTCTTTAAATGGCAGCCATATTTTGGTAGACTATCTATCGAATACCCACTATATATAGTGGAGGTTACTATAACAGGCCCGCAGTTGGGCCTGCCATCTAGCGCTGGCAATGGGAACTACGTGCAATAAGGGAACATAATATTTCTATTGCTGAATGCTGTTGCTTCCTTACCTACTTATCTTACACTGTGATAAAAACTAAGAAGCCTTGATAAAAACGAAAAAAAAAAGGGAATAAAAGGTTTCTTCTTTATTCATAAGGCTTGATCTTCCCTTTAGTTCAATATAGCATTTGTATAGAAGAGCGACTCTTATAATAGCTCTATTTAGACACTTATGGAATTTACCTTGTTTACATACTAAATGTGTCTGTCAGTCGATGGGCTATTCAATCTTTTACTATGGTTGTTGGGATTTCATCAGAGCCATGGTTTTGGAATTATGTATGACTCCAAGAATTTCATTAGGATCGTAAGTACAAGAAACAAATAATTAGGGACAAATAGGCTTTGTTTTAGAAAATAGGCACTTACTATAACTTGGAAGCATCATGCTTTCTCAAATAATAATAGTCCGAAACAAATCACGTTGTCATACACAAACTCTTGAGGAAGTTGAATGGGATAATATATTCATTAGTACCCATACAACTGGATTAAGTTCCACTGCACACTTTAACACCACTGTATTCGTAGCAATGAAAACTCTCTTCTATCTGGTTTTAGGTTTAAAATATAAGGTGTTGAAAACAATATTTCTCATAATACTTTGTTACATATGTAGACACTGTTCTCTTGTTTTATAAGCCACTAATTATTATAACACATTTAATCAGACATATGATTCAAAATAATACACTTTTTTTGCCTTCTTGCCCTACAACAAAGACGTTTTCTTCCACCGTACACACATTCTAAGGAACTGTATCCATGGCCGGCATCTCTTTACCTCAACTCAAATGAGATGAGAAGCGAAAGTTTAAAAAGAGTATTAGTGTTTCACTGCGAGGCGAGTGAATCACGTACTCACGCGCGAGTATTTCTCGTGTCCCACACCTTGTTTCAAATTTCAAGAAATTTCGTTTTTATATTAAATTGACACCGAACATAGCTTATTCTTTACCATTTGAATTAAATTTTAGGCATCTAAGGCTTAGGCCGGAAGGGGAGGGGAAAGGATTCGAAAAGGTGTCGCCCAGGGCCTATGTTGAAGGTGCCATTCCGGCATTTGCCTGGTGTGACCGGGGGAAAACCCCAGTCAGGATGGTCGGCCACTGGTATCGAACCCACGATCTCCCGAATGCTACGCCAACGCTCTATCACTGAGCTACGGTGGATCGGAAGCTTACTCTTTACCGTTTCGTTGTGGGAAGAACTCCAAATGAGCTATACCATGAGTAGCTTACCCTTCACCCTCTCAGAACAAACAGTTGGCCCAACTGCATATTATGGTTGAAACGGTTGGGTAATTGTTGGTCGGCCCGCCAAAATTGAGTCAATTTTGGACCAACTGCAAGTAATAGTTGGCAAGCGATTTGTGTTTTACAATAGAATATCAATTATGGCCAAACTGCTAATAATGGTTTGTCATTCAGGTATAACGCCAGTGTTCGCCCAACCATTGATGTGTGCTGTACGCATATTTTTTTCACGCCCTAAGATACATAATTGTAGACAAACGAGTATATCGTGACGAGTAGATGATCACCACACATTTGTTGTTGTTTTAACTTGGCAACACCGAGGTTAAAGTCCAGGTCAGTGAAAATATGGCAACATGGCAGGTCAAAGTCCAGGTCATCTTATCTCTTATCAGTGACATGTGATAAAGATTAGAATATATAGATGGCAGTGTTGTTGCATATAACATAACTAGCGTGGAGCTCTAGTCATGGACAACTATCAGTATAAACGTGAGGTTGAAGAAGACGAAGTTGAGTTATCACTGGAGGATGGGGAGATAGTGGAAACTTTAGCATTACTAGCTAAAGACGTTCAAGAAGAAGAAGAAGAAGAAGAAGGTGATCGTACAATATTCAGTTTATTAAAATCTAGAAGAAATGGAGAAGATCGGCGTTCACCTTCATTATTATTATCATCAATGGTGAAGGAGGAGGAGGAGGATGATGATGATATTGAAGAGGTATATTCATGCATAGTTCCAAGGAAGCCGGAGAAGCAGTTGAGAGGGAAGAAGCGTATTTTGGAGAAGGGAAATTATCCTGTGAAGAAAAGATTGTTTTATGGGAAGGACTCATCAGTAGAAGTTGAAGGGAACTCTTCATTAATATCAGGAGGAGAATTACCATCGATAGTGAGATCAGGACGAGTATTGTTAAAAGCAGTAAGACCAGCTATAAAGAAAGTTAATACAGCAACACTGTAGAAGCATCATCAGGAACATCAGCCTTGGTGAAATCAGAGCGAGTATTGGTGAAAAAGGTTCCATCATCATCATCATCAACAACAGCAGCAGTAGGAACAGCAGCAGCAGGAGAAGGTGTAAGTAAAAGAACATTGAAAATTTCCAAGTGCAAATGTAAAAATAAGTGGGTGGATGAAGAATGTATACGAGGTGCATTAATCAAGTGGAATCCTAAATCATATTTAATTTGCGAAGGTTGTTTTAATGAAGAAAACAATCAATCTAGTCATGTGTGTTTAGGTTATATCAAGCCTGAAGAATTGGTTAACGGTGAAAAAATAGAAGAACATTTTCGAAAACGGGTGTGGTATTTGCTATTGAAGCCATCTACAATGAATGAACTGTATGAAATATATAAAGAAGATCATCGTGAAGTGATTAATAATGTTAATGTTGAAGTAATCATGAAGAATATGAAATTTGGATTATGGCGTATAGTTAAGATACATATGTCTTCAGTGATTGACATATTACATAAAAAGATAAAAATGAAAAGAAGGAGTGAGAACATTGTAAGGAAATAAGAAAGAAGTGAAGTGAAAATATGTCTGATTATCAGTGTACATTTTGTGTGGGGGTATATATAACGGAACGGTGTGTTGTGGAAACCTTTAGGACATATTTAAAGGAAAGTCCTATTCGATGTAATGACTGCAAATTAAAGGTTCCTCATAATAACTGTATATATATATGTGGAATACAGGAAAAGTGTTATCAAAACATTTGCTGAAAGAAGTAAACGATCATGAACTATTTATGGAGTATTATGAAATTTATAAACGACAGGGTCATGTAAGTATTTCCATGAATACTTTTTTCAAATCTTGTAGAGAATTAGTTCATAATAGTGAATTAATTGCTCAGCTCATACCAGATGTAATACATGAACAATTTTCAGTAGAAAACTCTGTAAGTGTGTCTTCAGATCAGTACATTATTGATGTGCAGGGATTTAAAATCTCTGCGCATGAGTTTATTATGAGAGAATTTTGTATCATAGCGTGTGATGCTAGTCTTTTGTTCCACTGTTTAGTAAAACTTCCATGTGACATTACGGAAGTGGGAGTAGGATATCAAAAACAAGTACAATGGTTAACCCAGAACTTTCACGGTTTACACTGGGACATAACAAATGGATACAGCGTTTCACATCTTCGTAGAATAATTTTTCAACTATGTTCAAGTAAAGCTACATTTTTTTGTAAAGGTCTTGAAAAGGTACAGTGGATTAAAAAACTATTTCACTTGGAAACTGTGAATCATATAAGTGAAAAGGAATGTCCTGAACTGAAAACATTAAATTTGAACACTGGTATCTCTAAGTGTACTTATCATGACCCTGTTGAGGTGAATGCTTGTGCATTAAGAAACTGTTTTCAATTGCAACCTTGGATGAAACATGAGAAACCACAGAATCTTGTAAATACCTTATTAAGAATACAGTTGTAAGAAGTATGTGTAAGTTGTTTTATAGAACAGTTTGCTTCATGTTCTTAATATACATTATACTTACAATTTATTTTCTATATTTTATTTCATATAACCTTAATAATAATAATAATAATAATAATAGTAAGCATATAAATGAAAGATTTGTTTTAGTATAATAAAATTTTTATTTACATTTTTCTTTTCTTTTGATAATTTTTTTACAAGTGATTTTACAATTGTATCATTTTTCTTAAGATTCGTAGTGTAAAAAGAAGAGAATATATTTTTTCCTCGTACGGTGAAATAAATAAATACAATACAGAACAGTCCACAAAGAATAGATTCTTCATGCTGAATTTGTGTTTTGTTTACATGATATATTTTACAATTTCGTTTTAAAAAAAATACAATTGGTTTACTAGCATCATTTCCAAAACTATCAAAATATTGTCCCCGTCCATGTTTATTAATATATGTGGCAGTCCAATGAGTTCCAGGTGAAGTTGAGGGACTTAAATTTACTATAAGTGCTGCCGGATATTCAACCTGTTTTGGTAAAGTGTCCACTGAATAAATTCCAGTAAGCGTAGTTGCACTAGCACAGTCCTGAAGAATAACTTTTAAAATTTCATCACTCCACATCACAATTAGGTTCACTAATTGGTGTTGGTTCATACACTGTTCTATTTTTAGGTAAAATAAAAGAATGTAGATGATAATATGTTAAATACTTTGCATACACTGAAGCTTCTTTTAAGGCACAGCGAAAACTTGTAAACTGTTGAAGATGATGAGCACAACTTTGCGATGGAAAAGCTAGTGAATTATATTTTGGGCATTTTATATCTTCTAAATTAATCACTGTTCTTTGTAGAAGAGACTGTAAAAAAATATGACGTGCTTTTCCATGCGCATACACACTTTCACTGCAGGAGGTATACTTATGACTATGTTTTTAACTTCCTCATATTGAACTTCGCCTTCAATCCACTCCAATCCAAATACATGTTGACTTAAATATTCATTTGCAAATCTCAAACTTGGAATAGTAATTTTTGACATTGGAAAGGGAGGTTTGAAAAGCATCAGGATTAACTATGGCTAGTTCTTTCACTATAAAATTATTTCCTCATTACACTCAAACGCGGAAAAGTGTATTACAGTCCTCATGGTCACTCTCAAACTGAACTAAATTTCACATCGTATGATCTGTATATACATTACGATCTTTATCAATCTGAATAAGTGAATCAAATTGAGCGTAAACAATACATGAAATAGAATGTGTTAGTGGTTGACTGAACCCTATTTTAAGATTAACGGGAGAATCCTTAATAACATCCCTTGTAGAATCATCTAAAGAATTAGTAGGAGAAAGAATAAAAGCATAAAGAGTATATCCATGAGGGTAATCAGAATATGTGACTGTATGACGTACATTTTCATGAAATATACCAGTTCCAGAGAACAGAGTGTGAAAACATTGAACATATAGTTGATTATCATAATCTGGAGTAAGAGGGGTGGGAGGATAAAATCGGGAACCAACTTGTACTTGCAACTTATTAATATTAAAAGTTTCAAAGTGGATGGATTTTTCATGGCATTTTCCATTGAATGCAGTATTTGCAGTAAAACCTATAATAAGACCCTTTGGTACATTTCCAAGAAATATGTTATCAAGATTATAGGAATTAACATTTGCAGGAATAGTCTGTACTCTTGTTTCAACTCTAGTCAACGGTAATTTTGCAGTATCATGAGTCATAAAACTGTTTAACTGTAAAGCTAAATCAGCAGAAATATTAATTGGACGAACATAGAGAATAACCTCTTCTAGTTCAACTTTAAATGTAGAATTTTCAGCTGCCATTAAGCAGAATGCATCTTTACTACGACTTAATTTTATCCGAAGATTAACTTTATTTGGAAGAACTCGATTAGATCCTGAAATATCTGTATGAAGTCGTCCATACATATCAATGGAAGCGCTACCAGTAACAAGAGATTTTCGTTTATAATAAGCAGCATTATTTTCATTGAGACTATTAAAATGCCCTGCAGTATCCTTATACCATAATCCAGTGGTTAAATGAGTTTTACTTGCATCTTCAGAATAATTAAGTAAGGTTTCAAAGTATGCTCTAAATGGGTACGTACCATTTGAAGAAGAAATAATTTTATCATTTAAAGAAATATCAAGTTGGGTAAAAAGTGAATGTAAAATTTATTTATCGGCGCTACATTATCTGCTACAACGGCTGGTGGTCCTTCCGCTGCTACTTGTAAATTATACTCGTTCCCCCTTAATACTATACACTTGACATAAAGATAAATATGTGCAGGAAGAATATATTCAGCAGGATCTCCAGGCACAAGAAATTCTATAGGTCCATCAGAAGAAAGCGATGAAATTGGTCGATACTCTACCATTCGAGATGATTCAATAGCAGTTTGTGTCATAGGGACAGAAACTAAATCGAATTCATTCGTACAACATTCATTACTTTTAGGTGTAAGAAACGACATTTTTTAAGTTAAAATATCTCTACTCTTTCTTTTATTAGAAGCACGTCGTCTTTTTAAGATTGGTGGTCCAATACGTATGGAAGCCTTACGTTTTCGTGCCCTTCTTCTACCACTACCACTAAGCAACTGATTAACTTTATTTTCAGCTTTTGTTCTTAAAGATGATCCTGCTTCGCGCACTCGTGCTTTTAAAGATTCCTTAATAGGTCGATTTTCTAACATATATCCCCCGCAACTTGTATTCCTGTTTGTAAGGCTTGTCGTCCTACTGTTTTTGCTCCTTGTTTAAGGAATGGCATAGCAAATCGAAATAATCCGCGAAATAAATTCCCAATCCCAAGTTCTTGTTGGTAAACAGGTCCTGCAAAGTAAGGTATACCTCTACCTCTATGCATAACTGTATAGGATTTCATTTTGATGAGCGCTTAAAGTGAAGTGTTAATGTCAATGTCCCGGATGCGAATGGTAAATTTCGGCCTGCATGATATTTTAAAAGTATTTCTACAGTATCAAATGAAAGTTTTGCAAGTGGAAAATAATGCACATTCTGAAAAGTTATGGTTTGTACTTTTCCATGATGATTATCGGTTATACCTATAATTCGTAAAAGAGGTGCTTTTGTATCACCTACAAACTGAGGTTGAATAATATCTGTATAAACATTTGATGAGGATATCCAATGTTTAAAAATGGCTGCTTAGGAATATCACTATCTTTTAAAATATTAATATTAGGTTAAAAACCTAATTGTAATGCTAATATAGATGATAAACGTAAAGATTTTATACTATCATCAACGTGTACAGTGACAATGTTTGAATATTCAAATTTTATACTTGAATTTATTTTATTCAATTCATCTAACAATTGTTGATGGTGGAATAATATCCTTGTGCTATTTTATATTTTACATTATCATACCATATATTTTGACCTAAAATAACATTATCACATGTTAATGGAATATGAATTTCACTTAATCCTACCATCCACGAATCATTTAAATGTATTCGATTATTAAGAATGTTGAAAAAATGTGTTGGACTATTATTAGAATAACTTTGATTACTTCCATTCGAACTAAGTGTAATGTAAAAACTTTCCTCACTACTTTCAGAAATCATTTTCTTTTAAAATGTAGTGTTACGGTTGAAGTTCCAAATTGA
>JAGDQP010039814.1:3494-17551 GCA_022664845.1 Lepisma saccharinum | reverse complement strand
TATTCGTTAGCTTGATGGAAAGAAATATGTAGAAAAGTTTCCGCAAGTGAAAACTTGTCTTGCTTTCGGACCCTGCTGGCGGACAAAACCTCAACTCGACAATGATCAAGTTTCGTTCATGGCTCAGTTTTACGTAGAAGTTCTTCACATGTTTTACGTCAGAGGCCAATCATTTACACAGCGTGACAGAAAGACTGGTCTAGTCAGATCACACATAAAAATAAGTGAATTAGCGCTTATGTACATGAATAAGTGAATCACCGGAAAATGGTAGAAATTAGTGTCATAGTAGCTAGAAAGGTGGTTAAAATGATTTGAGGCGGCCATTTTGAATCCAAGATGGCGACTTTTTCAAAATGTTGCAATATTTTCCTCAACTACTCTTGATAATACACTTTTATGCTAAATTTCGTATCTCTACCTGAAACGGTGTTGAATATTAATATTTGGAGCCCGCCATTTTGGATCCAAGATGACGTCTTTGGAGACACTTTGTAATATTTTTCATAAGTTAATGGTAATGATGTACCGTCATACCAAATTTCGCTTTTCTATCTCCAGCCGTTTAGGCTGTGCACAATAAAATCTTTGATTGCCGGGAAAATGGCACATAACATCCACACACAATTTTCACTATATTTTCACGCAAGTTTTGAATTCTATGAGCTTAGTGAACAGTTTTCAAATCTGATTCTATGCATTTCATACTGGTGTCAACGACATAAATATTCTTTCACGAACTTTTTGGTAATATTCAACCTAAATCTTTACTAGCTGTTTAGCAAAAATGCGCTCTTGCGCTATGTGCCCTTCCGGCAATGTCCTCAATTATAAATAAGTTAGTTAGGAAGGGTTAGGAAAGTCACCTTCGGTTCCTTTCATTATACCTAAAAGGACGCCGCCATTTTAAATGTTGTATTACGATAGTAGTTATTATTATGATCCGGATGTGTAGGGTGTATGTAGTAAATAATGAAATGAAATTAAAATCGTTCTTCTTAGAACGTGAACTTGTCAGTCTTAAAAGTAAACACAATGATTCAAGCCACAAAAACATTACCAGGTCAAGTAGGTCGATTCAATGATCAAGTGGCCGGGCTGGTTACGGTAAGTCTATACTTCAATTAAAATTTCTTTTAAGACCTTTAGGCATCTAAGGCTCAGGCCGGGATAGGGTGGGGAAAGGATTGTGGAAGGTAGACGGCCAGAGCCTAATTTGTAGGTACCATCTCGGCAGAACTGAAACGGTTCAAGTTTTTCACCGGGTCTAGGCTTCGCACCTGGTGACCCTATTTAGACCTGGCAAAACAGAATCTTAAATTATTTCCTTGCGTTTGAACAGGGTTTCTTTCAGGATTTACTAGAACCGGAGATGTTACCAACAGGCGACAAAAAATACGAAGCCGAAATTTCCAGTTATGTTTCTCAGGCTGGGTCACCGGGTCAAGTTTCGGACCAGGTTTCAGTTCTGCATCCCGGCATTTGCCTGGTGTGACTGAGGGGGAAAAAATGGAAATATCTCAGTCAGGATGGTCAACCGCTGGGATCGATCCCAGAACCTCCCGAACGCTAAGCCAACGATCTACCACTGAGATATGTCTAGTGTTGCCGACGAGACGAGATTTAGGCTGTCTCATCTCGAAAATATGTTGTTCAGAGAGTGGCTAGTCTCGAAAAGATTTATATTTTGCATTACGATACCTCTGTCCCGTCTCGTTTTCTACAGCCATTTCTCTATCTCGTCTCGTCTCCGCTCAGTGTGAGTACACGAATTAACATTCATTGCTCTACAAAGAAACCAGTGTGTTTATGTTTTAACAGAAAACAAGAAACAAGCAGTAAATCACAGAAATTGCACACATCAAACTGCACACACGATGCCCAGAATGAAGAAAACCATATAGTCTTCATGTTAATTTATGCATAAACGCAACCACAAAAACCATGTTGAAAGTTTCACGCATTTTGATTATCCCAGATTTCCCTGAGGAAATTAGTCTCTTCTGTTGTTGACAAACTAACCAACCACTTGGTTGAACAATACCTTCCATAAATTGGAATCACTCAGATGAGAAAAAAAACGTGGGCGTTCAAAATTACGTCGCAGGGCCGAATTCATGTCTGACCTTGGGATGGGTTTTTGCGTGTTCAGTTTGAAATGTAAACTTATTTAAAATTCTCACCACGTACCAATAATGTTTTTCTTTCCAATTCTGCTGACAGTTTACGGGAGTCTACACGACAGGAAATAATGGCTGCACATTCCGTCTTTGCTACTTAATTTCAAAGCTGTTTCTTTCATTCTTAATTCAAAACTTTCACCCAACGTCATGATAGTAGTAGAAACGAATTGTTAATAAAAACATGGATAACCTCTGAAGGTTTTTTTTTTTTTGTCTTGCGCAATTTTGTTTTATATGCAGGATGTAACATAATTCAACAGGCAAATTTCCCGGTTATATTCCACAAGTAAGCAAAATGAATTTTTATAAATGAGACTCTAAAAGCGAACAATTTAAGTTATTTGGCCTTCTTACTGGTAAAAAGGCAATTGTATCCCCATGTACGATGCGCACGCGCCGTGAATGGCGCATGGGGGATGTGGAGGTATCGCTCCACTAATTCTCGACCAACGGCACGAAGTGATGTCACATTCTCATCACATTGGTCTCAGCTTCCGGAAAAATAGAAAGAACTCTGAGTTGCAGGTGTAAGAAGGACATGACGCATAGATGTACGTATCGCCGAGTAGGAATTTCTATGCATACTATCGTGTGAAAAATTGTGTTGACTAGAGTATGATATATACCAGTGATGACACAGAAGATCTGAAAGAACTTAACACGTACGTTCCATATAAAATGTGATCATATGCCCACTATTTCATATTATATCTGCAACAAGTATTTTAACTTAATTACCAATGAAGTGAAATTAACTGCAAGTATTTCTGTCTAATCCATTGAATAAATTTACACCGTATGTATACTGTTCGCAGCCATTCACAGTTCAAGTTCGGTAAGTCAAAATTTGATCTGAGCCTTAGATGCCTAAAGGCCATGTATACAATTCAAACAAACCAAAACTGTCCGAAACACTGCATTTCATGATTCAAGCAAGTCGTTATTCGGTGTACACATTGCTTAAGGCATCTTTCTTTCAATAGATGCTACTTTAAGTCTATGTATTGGAATTAGTAATTTTTAATATGGAATTCCGACATCAGCAACCCACAAAAAAAACATGGTAAGCAACCTTCAAGCAATAAAATCGATCAATAAATGCATTGCTTGTTGTTGCGGCCATTTTAAAAACATGGCCGCATTTTGAATAATAATAATAACCACTGGCGTTACAGACCGAAAGGTCCTGAGCCTACCCCAACGCCATCTGTCCGCGGTTGGTGGAACTGCGTCCATCTGAGCACTACGCGTCACCTTGACCTCGAAGAGACGTATTTGCAGCTTTCTAGACCAAATTATTCACATGACTCCCCAGTTTGCCTCACGACGCTGGCTGAACGCCGAAAAGTGGGGTGCTCCAGCCGGGAATCGAACCCGGGACCACGCGAACATGAGTCCAACGCTCTAACCACTACACTATGGAGCCCCTTTTTGAATCATAAGGTTAGAAATTTTAGGTGTTGCGGGATTCTAAAGTATCTGTACCGAACGGTTTGCTTTCTTCATGAAATTCAATTATCTTTTGCGTAGATCTTGGATTATGAAATTCCAATTAGCATGTACATAAAACTTATTTCAAAGCATTATTGATATTAGCAGCGTAAATCTCGCTGATTTTATTTCACTGATTTTTAGAACATACTTTTAGCTTGAATTACGAGTTAACATCCGGCACGGTAACAGCAGTGCCTGACAGTGATAATCCAATTTTAATAAAACCCAGTATTGACAGAAAGAAATCACATTATTTCAAAATTAAAATTTTTTCCTTGACTTCCACTGTAAAGGTTTTCTCATGATTTATTTTTGTATGTCGTCTACATAGATTTGTCTAACTGTTATGTTAAACACTACACATTACCACCGCGGCCTCAGCAACGTATGTCGTGCACGTTCTTCCGTAACTTCAGCCCTCTGTATCTCAGAAACTCTCTACAGGGTGTTCATACCTTAACAGTATTTACAAATACAGTTTCATTGAAATCGGAATCAGTGGGTACCATGGCCTGGATGAAGTGACGTGGAATACGCAGTTATTATAACTACGTGATGTTTATAAGTTGATAACATAGTGACGTATGGCGGAGGGATACTAATGGATACGCTATTACTATTGCAAGTCGTGTAATAATATAGTTCAATGCATTTCACTAACTTCTCTTATTAGTACACTTTTGTTACTTATTCTCTGTTCCTTTTCACGTTTTGAATACCACTAACAAACAAATTTGGCTAACCACATCTAACAGTTAACCCAATTCTAATTTTTGTTCATTAAATGGCTACGCTCTCGTCTTCTTGTAATCCTGAGTTTGATCCCCGATAAAATCAGAAGTGGTTCGGAATCCCCCTTTAAACTTATTTAACAAATCGCAATTATGAAATATCGGCATTATTTGATAATCACTGTCAGTGTTCGATTTGTTATAAATTTCGAAGAGGGTGGATCCTATAACTAGCAGTAGCTGGTAAGTTTGAACCTACTCCTGTTTGGGTAGAAATAAAAAGATTTTATCCCTGGTTGGGATGATATTCGGGATCAACAACCGGGGATGAAATCCTCTGGCTCCAGGGAAAATCGAACACTGGTCACTGTAACACGTATTAATGGAACGAAACCAGAACAAACACGCTAAACTTTTTCAAAGTCACTGCTAAATTAATTGTAAGAGCACAAGAAACCCATAAATAAATACTTACATATATGTATGTACTGTTATGAAATTACTGCAGAATGTGCCACTTTATTTTAATGGCTAAAGTGGTTAGATTTGGGTCGATCAGATCATCTTGAAATGATACGTAGTGCTAACTTGACTATAAAGATGAATATATACAGCAAAATGTTCCTATTGAGATAAAGAGTACAACGGGTCGTGGTGGCTCAGTGGTACAGCGCTCAATTCAGGTGCTTGGGGTCCTCGGTTGGATCCCTGCTTGTGCCATGTGGAGTTTATGGTGGACAAACACCTTGTGCGTGGACTTTCTCGGAGTTCTCCCGTTTCCTCCCACTTTGTTAATTCAATTTATTCTCCCATCATCATCCATTCGGCCTGAGTCAAAGCTGGCCTAAAATATTAATTACAAATTCATAAAGAGGCCCAGTATTCTACACCCTTACCAAAAGCTCAAGTAAGATGACAAACAGTAACAAAGACAAGGCGCAAAAATGTTGGTTCCTCTTTGGAAACTTCTCCGGATCGTTCAAAACGTTTAAGGTTAGGTTAGGTTATGTCGGGTTCGCTTAACTTGTATCTTTAACTGGGCTTTACGTCTTTAGTTATTCGAAACAATATACTGACCATTGTGGTTCCCGTCCGGGGAGTTTCGAAAGAGCATCCAGTGTTGAAGGGTGTAGATAACTGGTCCACTCTATGCATTACTGACTTTAGGTTAGGTTTCATTAGAAATAGTAACACAAAGTTACTTCCCATCGACGCCCTTCTTAATAAGAAAAACAAAAGGCATTACTATAGTAGTGACGCACCAATTTTAAAATCACTAAAACCAAACCAAAATCGATTTCCTTTTTCGTAAATTATCTTAAATTACTGAACATATGAACGTGGAGGTTAGGTAAAGTTAGGTGCGGTCATGTATCTTTACAAAATATATTCTGACACATATTCACACTTACCTTCAGCACACATGCATGTTAACTCTCCCAATTTCCATTACGAAGTCGTGTACAATTGTTTCGGGGCCTTTTCCTTTCCTTACATAAATACTCTGCTAAATAACATTCAAAATGCACTTTCCCTCGTCATTTCCATACGATTCAATAACAATAACGCAAGAAATGTCATAATCATCACAAAAACACGCCATTTCAACACTACCCTACCGCCTTCCGCCACAACATGCAGTGCGTCCTAAAACATCTTCAAAACACACTAAAACTATATCATTATTCACTTCAAATGTTACCAACATCAATATTCACCTCCCTAATACTCTCAAACATCACACAATTATCTCAATTCCTCCTGTAAATTTCAAAAAATTGGTGCGTCACTACTATAGTTAACCCAAACAAAAAGATGTTTATGTAACAGCATAGGGTGAACCAGTTATCTACACGCTTGCCCAAAAGGTTTTACTGAAAACATGTTACTGTCATACAGACCATACTAATGCAACAGTACACGCAAATGATATACATACCACAACCATGTATATTTATACACACTATATAGTTATTATATATGCCACAACTTGCAGAGCACCTTGCTAATAAACAGCTGAATATCGAGACGGGTGACAACCAAACAAAAGAATCGTTTATTTACATTACATGAAACGTTTGGGCAATGTTTATAGAACTATAGTCCTATAAATGTTGAATCCATTCCACATTCAAGTTTCTCAGCTTTGGCCTGTCAATATGCACGACAGTTTGAGAACATTAAGTGAATATGTAAAGACGGTTCTGTAATTTTTCTTAGGTTCGTGATTTAAGATCTTGTTTTTACTCATAAACAAAGTTTAATTAGCCTTTTTGATTGAAACAGTGTTAATTATTCCTGTGTATGTTGCTAAATTCGTTGTTACGGGTCGATGTCCATCAGTCATCCAGTTTTTAATGTTTGCATGTACCCGTCACTATTTCTTGTGTTTTTAAGGTCTTAAGCAAGAAACTACAGTTAAATATTCTACACTGTACAGGAATTTATTATTATTAATTCTTGAACAAGACTTATAGTTTCTATATTCCACTTTTTTTTCTTGTTAAAACACCTGCGACTAGAGACAGGATAAGCACCAGAGGCTGAGCCATTCTCGCGCATGCGTATTACTCCTTAAAGGTAAATAATACTTCCAACGATGTGCTTTCAGTTGCCAATTTATTGTATTAGTAGCATGTTGGACAGCTAATCCACAGAACACGGGTTCGAACCCTGGTGTAGTTTTTTTTTCTTAATGAAAATAACTTTTTTTCTTTTTAGATATAAACGCATTAGGAGATTTAATAAAATTAGTGAACAAACGTATGTGGAGGTTAGGTAAGTCAGGTTCAGTTTATTATTATTATTATTATTATTACTATTGAGCACGTGATTAACTTGTGTTTTCACAAGGTACCTTTCCTGTCGCTAGTCATAAGTGTTAAAACTACCAACTAGTTGGTCCTGACACACTTTGAATTACTGTTCTTTTACTGTGTTCACTTACTTCAATATTTCGGTCAAGAACTTCATCTATATTCTACAAATTAAGAGTTATCAGTCTCCTTACATACTTTATTTTCACGTTTATTGTAGGTCACTTTTAGGCTGTATGGTATGTATGATCCATTGTTTAATTAAATATCATCTCATTTTCTATTTAAATTATGACAATTCTCTCTTTCTTTCTAGTACTTTGGTCTCATTTTAGGGATAAACATGTTAATTTTACTGTTATAATGGTCGTTGTCTCTTTTTAAGATCAATTTTCTCTTACTTTACAATAGTTGTACAGTATTATGTTTCTTACCTTGTAATAATCCTTAGACTTGATAACAATCAGAATTACATTCTTCTTCTTTAATGACCCTGATACAAAATTCTGAAACTGAAATTTTAATTTCTAATTGTTTTTGTTTCCATAAGATTTTATTATGTTGTTTGAAAAAGATGTATCAAATGTAAGATATCTTTGCACTTGTTTGACATAATGATCGTTATTAATGTCATAGGTACAATTAAATAGACTACTATTAAAGAGGTTTATTACAATTCCGTATTTCTTCTTCTAATACAAGCTGTTAAAATTGATTAGCTGTAATGAGATTAGGAAGCGATTTTTCAAATATTGATGTTCTAAAAATGTTATATACAGCGTATGTTCGGTCAAAGTTAGAATATGCTGCAGTAGTATGGCATCCTAATATGAAGAACACTCGCCAAACAGAAATTATACAGTCTAAATTTGTTCGCTTTCTGACTTACAAAGAAACAGGAATATATCCTAAGTTCGAAAAGTTGGACCTAGCAAACAAATACGCATTACAATCTCTGGAAAACAGAAGAGTTAATTTTCTATTATCTTTCCTACACAGACTACTGCGTAGCAATATTAACTCGGGAAGTTTATTGTCAGAAATACGGTTGCGTCCTGTACAGAATTATTGGACCTCGTGATGCAGTTTTCCATCTCCCGGCCCATTTATTTATTTATTTAGTGAGAACACAACAGGCAATGGCCTAATTATAGTGTTGAGCTTTACAAACTAGTTGTACAGACATTATTGACAATTGCATCTCTAAATTCTTTAGGCGACATAAAGCATATGTCCAGATTGTGAACTATACAGAATTTGTTATACATAGTACAAATTCTCCAGATTGGTGACCTCATCAAGATATTGGTTCTTGCCTTTTTACAGTGGAAGAAACCAGGGCGAGTTTTAGATGATGGGACACGAAACTGTAATGTCGAAACTAAATCCATACAATCTAACTTATTTTGAACAATTATTTGAAGAGATAACAGATCAGCAATGTCGCGCCTTTGTTCCAAGCTCTGAATATTAAAGTTCTTAATGATTGCATTGTAACTATTATAAGCAGGATAGATTCGAGTTTCTTTAAAAGTCAGGAATTTAAGAAATTTTGATTGGATTTTCCCTAATTGTTGGGCAATATTTCAATTGATATGGATTCCAAATAGAAGAAGCATATTCTACCTTGGAGCGAACATAAGCATAATAAATTTTTTTCAATGTTAATATATTGTTCAACTCTCCTCCCGTCCTAATTACGAATCCTAGTAACTTCAAGACTTTATTTGTTATATTTCTAACGTGTATGTTAAAAGTCAATTTCGAGTCAAAACTGACACCAAGATCCTTAACTACAGTAGGTCTGTTTAGTACCATTTTGTTAATCGAATAATCAAATTGATGAGTGGTTTTATTTCTATTATGTATTCTTAAAATGTGTCGTGATATAGATATATTTAATATAAAAATAAGTCAATTTCATTCGTATATAAGGTAATGAATTGTTTTGACAGAATTTATCACTATGAATCTCCAAATATATAAATATGTGTGTGTGTGTGTGTGTGTAGAATATCCAACCTGTAGTGTTCAATAAATAAATAAATAAAATGTATGAAAGTTTGGTAAAGTAATTCAAATACACACAGTGGGATTCTAACCTATTTTCTGTAAATGAAAATATGGCATTGTACGTTATGTCTTAGTATAGCATACATAATTAATAACATTCCGAGCAACTTAAATTTTGACATAACGACTGCTGCTTACATCAACACACTGGACAAGCAACAAAATACTCCGTGAGTTGCAGGTCTACCTTAGAAAAAATATTTCTGCACACCAGAGGAAAACTGCGTCCTCGTTCTCAAAGACGGACAAGAAATGTTAAGTGTAAATTATGTATGATTCAATGCTACGTCTCAAGAGAACTACACGTATCCTTCTTCGCTGAATTTTCTGTGCAGTCTGTAGATGTGCAAGAAAGTGATGTTTATCGCTAAGACTTTTCCTCGCCTCTCTCAACCGTGATTACATGGCTCACTTTGAAGTTCGCAAAACAAAATAAATTTTATTTCAGGTTCGTGACGATAGTCTGGTAGGTATAGATATGGCAGAAGATATTTTTTGTTCATTTCTTAAGAGATGTGATCAGACTACAAAAAATGCGAAAACGTACTCACAAAACAACTGTATATTAAGACATGCTATCACGTGCTCCTATATATACGAATGCGAAAGAATGAATAGAGAAAGAAAAGGAGTCTAAATGATTTGAACAGAGCCGACCAAACCAATTTGGAAAGCTACACGCCCGTTAGGGAGAAAACAGTATTCTTGTAAGCCACTAATTTCCAAAGCTATAAAGTTATATCAGTCCACGACAAGTAAACGCCAGTTTTTTTTTTTAATCCCCGCCATAAATTCACCAATACTTTCTCTTGTATCATTCTTGTAACGAAGACATTCTTCTAAAATACTATAGCTAGTTATTACTAATTACTGTTATTCTTTAATGACAAACCATGTATTTCAAAAAGTCGCAGATAATAATATTGGTATGCGGTTTCACACTGTTCATAGATGTGTTAACTTTTATCGACTGATAAGCAAAAACGAGATAATTATTTTCCGCCAGGACAATGAACTTACTGCAAATGAATATTAAAGTAATAATCAGGACAGTACCCCTAATTAAAAGAAGTAATACTAGTAGATTAATCGTGCTTTCCTGTTTTAGACAGAATATCAACGCAATGAAAATGTAAGAAAAATTACTTAAACTGATTTCAGTCAGTCTGGTAGGGTTCTACAGCAGTGCCCATAATTCCAATTCAAGCATAATTTTAGATAAATTATGAAGCCTCCGGTTATCAGACGGTTAGCAGCTCGCTTTCTGGGAAAGGTCATGGGTTCATGTCCTGGTGGAGTCCATTGAACGAAGCGGTCTGAAAGTCACTTGATAAAAACTATGTCACATCCCATCCTCACAGGCTCATCAGCTCATTTTGGAGAGGCTACCGAAAAATATATACAGGGTGTCCTAAATAAGGTGCAAGCTTCGAGAGCATCATTTACATCAACACAAGGAAAAAGTTCCTTTGGAGAAATTCGAAATTATGACTAGTTACCGAGATACAGGCCCTCAAAGTCACGGACACATCGTCACAAATGACGTCATATCTCGATACATATTGACGTACGTAAGCAGTGTCGGCTTAAAAAACAGCACTCGAAGTAGTACCTGACATATCTATGTTTGCAATGTTTTTGATAGAGGAAGCGCCGCATGGACAGGATTCGTAACCTAAGAATTTCGATGTCAAGAAATCAGTATAAAAAACCCTTCGGGGTAAAGGGAAGAGTGACGCAAGAATTCTACTCACAAAAGAAGTGATGTCCATTTTGCGAGTGACTTTCTTTGTGTCACTATGACGGACATATTTCCTTTGTAATAAAATTAAGAGATTTAGTATCCTTCCGCCACAGTGACACAAAGAAAATAACTCACAAAATGGATATATCACTTCTTTTGTGAGTAAAATTATTGCGTCACTCTTGCATTTACCCCGAAGGTTTTTTTATACTGATATCATTTTGTAAGGCTGTCTAGTAAAGAAAAAAGTGCATAGTCTTCATACATAAGGCCGATTTTGGGCCGTATCTCGAAAACGAGAACTCCTATCAATAAAATAAGCTTCGATTTACCCCAACTTGTTGGACCCGCAATTGACCCCCAAAACCCCCGGTACCAACCACTTTGGGCTAAACCAAAAAGACAGACAGAATGACAGAGGTTCTTTTCTATCATTTGTGAAAATTCTATGATTGGGATGAAAAGGTCATAACTTTTGAACCCTTTCACCGATTTTGACGTGTGAAGGTCCTACCGATCCATTTTTTTCTCTATGTGTTAGTATGACAAAGGGCTTTCAAATGTAATTTCAAGCATCAAAATCCGACTTATAGTTTGGTAGATCCGAAATTAACTGTATATATGTGAGTGTCGCTAACAGACTCGTTGCTCAAGCATAGAGATCGCCTTTAAGCTGTATTCACCACTTAGGGTCAGTTCTACAATCGACGACTAAGCTTCTGGCCAGGGCTTAGTTGAGGGCAAGTCATATTTTGGCCACTGAGAGTACGCAAAATGAGACTTGACCATTTGGCAAGTCACCTTGAAAGGCAAGTAAGCATTTGGATAATCATGGGGCTTGTTGATATGCTAGAATTGGCCATTAGGCATCTTTGGCTCTGACGATGATAGGATGTAGGAAGGAAATCGACCAAGGTCAAGTTTTGCAGGTACAGTACCATACCCAAGTGACTGAAGCTATACTATGGGGAAACTTTTCGAAATGGCCGGTCACAGAATTCGAACCTGGGATTTTCGAGTTCGAAGCCGATGCTCTACCCTCTCAGTCCTTATTGGTATAGTCCTGCCTAGATATATAATACTCCTATTAAATAAAGCAATCGAAAGAGTTTTAAAATTGAAGTGTAAATAGTGTTTTATCCACTGAAACACGTAAATGTAGTCACGACAAATGGGAGGAGGGAAGATCTGCTGAACAGGAACGAATGGACGAAAGAAAAAAAATAAACTTTAAGATGCTGAAGTGAGATAATAAAGAAGTTAGGTTTATTTTCGAACGGATGCCGCCACCAACAATCCCTTCCAGAATCTAGAGTCGTTTCCAGTTACAACCTCTCTAAACAAACATATTTTACGAAAGTTTTTTATCTCCTTTGAACCCTTCAAGCATTCTAGATTTCTAGATATGCTAACAACACAGCACAAACACTAAAATTCTACCAGGAAGTTCCATACCATTTGCTCCATACCTTCTGGAAAGCCATTCTAAGTTTTGGCGCGACTAATATACGAATAAAGGCAAAAAACGAAGTATTCTATAGGGCTGTAATAAAGAATAACGCAAGATCAACTTCTGAAAAACCTACCCGCAAACGACAGGGGATGATGGAGACAGACCTTCTCATGTAGCCTCCATAACGTGGCGGTACAAACCATACGAAGTCTTCGCATCCTTGGTTTCTGATATCCTTTCGTCTCAAGTCCTTCAAGTTATCGATCAGACGTGTAAGAATACAAGTGGAAAATTAAATCACACAGAGAGAAAAAGAAAAGGAGTTCGGGTTTTGTTGGAAGTACTTGAGCAAACAACACGTAGACAGCCTATCCTAAAAGTAAAGAGGAAAAGAAAGGGCGTCTCAAGAAAAGAAGAAATTCAATCTGAGAAAGATATTGGAAATACAATTTATCCCAGATATTGGCCAATACCGATCAACACAGGAAAGAAAAAAAGACACAGAATAAGATTCACGTAATTGTTCTCATTTTACTGATCTCATCCAATCATCTTTTGAAAATTGCGAAAAGAATTGATTGCTTCAATTTTATATCAAAGCTTTCATTGAGTACGTGGAAGAACATGACCTACTTTATTGAAACAGAATCTTCCTCTTCAGCTCTAGTCCCGAAGGTCAGAATTTCGGATAAGCGTTTTGAAGGGGAAACAAGATTTAGAAATCTTGCTGTCGTGACAAATTTTCCAGGGATTGTAATCAATTCTAGCTACCCAAAGTAGCGCGTTATATCAATCTACACATATAAAAGTGAAATTGTATGTTAGTTCGTGCGCAAGAGAAAAGCTATACGCCATTGAACTAATCATTGTATATGGCTTCCTTACTGAACCAGAGAGATGACATAAAAATATTAAGTCAGCTGTTTCCACGGTAACGAGATTGTTTGAAAGTCGTAATCGCGCAGCACATATTAAGAACGGTTAAACCCATTCGAACCAAACTTACAATGACGCGAGACCATAGGCGTATTATTAATACACGGGCTAAGATGGATGCAGCCCAGACCCCATGGTGACACCTAAATATTAAGTCCAGTTAGTAACGTTGCAATTTCGAATTCTCATTGGAGAGGCACGCGAGTTCCAGCCCCACTACCGACCATCCTGGATTAGTTTTTCCACGATTATCCTCAATTTTTCCAGGTGAATGTTGGGATGGTTAACAGGCACGTATTTAGAGGTGGGTCCGGGGGATTCTTCACGATGGAAACTTGAACCCTGATCTCACGATGGAAACTTGAACCTCCATCTCACGATGGAAACTTGAACCTCCATCTCACGATGGAAACTTGAACCTCCATCTCACGATGGAAACTTGAACCTGAACTCAGTCAACCTCAACCTCACGATAAAACAAAAAAGAAAATCTTTGTTACTTCGGCGGGTACCGCACACTTATAATTTTAACTAGTGTACTTACTTGACTACAACCTCTAATTCAACTACGCTTACATACTATTTCTTTTCTGACCTAATTAGTTTTTCTCGAAAAAGAACTCCCCC
>JAGDQP010039813.1:0-17552 GCA_022664845.1 Lepisma saccharinum | reverse complement strand
GGGGGTAAACTCGTTAAGAAAAGGTTATCAGCCGAGGTTAGGGATGATTTAAAACGAACGTGGAGATCTTCAGGTGGATCCGACTAAAATTCTCGATGTATGGAAAAGCTATTTCGAGAAGCTTCTTAATTACACGGTCGAATTTGAAATACATAGCGCAGAGCTGTGGATACCCGAAACTAGCAAGATTGAGGTCGAAATTTTGATAGAGAAATTGAAAAAAAAATCACTATGGATTAACAACATCGCAGCCAAACTAATTAAAGCGGGAGGAACAGCACTAGTTAAGGTACTACATAAACTTGTAAGTGCTATATGAAGAAAGGAGGAGCTTCCAAAGAGGTGGAAAACCTCAATAGTAGTTCCGGTTCATAAAAAGGCCATAAATCAGACTGAAATAATCTTTTTACTCCCAACATGTTACAAAGTGTTCAGCATATACGTAGATGAAATAATTGGAGATCACCAAAGTGGATTTAGAAAAACATATGTCTACATTGGATCAGATTTTTGCCTTGAGACAAATATTAGTGAAGAAGTGGGAATACAATTGGACGGTTCACCTGCTGTTCAAAGATTTTAATAAAGCATATGACTCTATCAAAAGAAAAAAGCTATACACTATCCTGGTACACTTTGGAATTCCGAAAAAACTTGTTCAGCTAATAAGGATGTATCTCAGCGGCCCCATTAGCAGAGTGCTACTAGGTAATAATAAGTCAGATAGTTTCAAAATTCGCAGCAGATTGAGACAGGGTGATGCCTTGTCATCATTACTGTTTAACTTTGCGTTAGAATATGCGATTCTAAAAATAAAAGAGGTCAAAAAGGGACTAACATTTAATGGCTTAAACCAGCTGCTCGTGCACAAGGATAATGTAGATTTAATAGAGGACGATATAGATTCACTACGAAGTAACACCGAAACCTGAGTAGAAGCTTACGATGAGATAGGTCTACAGGCGAACGTAGAGAAAACAAAATACATGATAACAAGCCGAAACACAAAGCATGGAGAAAATAGATACATCACAATTAAGAAGAGATCATAGAGAAAGTAAATAAAATTAAATACCTGAGAGCATATGTAACTAGCAAGAACGAGGTCACGAATGAAATAAAAAGTCACTTAGGATCGGGCTTTATTCTATTCAGTGCAGAAACTTATCTCCCGATTAATATCAAGAAAACTGAAATTAAAAACATACAGAGCTGTTATTCTGCCGGAAATACTTTACGGTTGCGAGAGTTGGAGTACGACCCTAGGAGCTGAACATAAACTAGGGCCCTAGTCGATCCTACCAGTTGAGCAGTGTATGAACAGGTCGAAACGGGACGAGCTGACCGGAGAATGGAGGAGACTATATAATGAAGAACTTGACAGACTGTATGATGCACCCGACATTTTGAGAATAATGATATCTTGAAGACTAAGATGGGTAAGTAGGAGGGAAAGAGACCGTTGGGAAGACCAATGAGTCGTGGGGATGACAATGTTTGAAGAGATATTCGGAGATAAATAGATGTTCAACATGAAAACTGGCTTGATGTTGCTCAGGATAGAATCCTATGGCGAACTTTTGTTACTGCGGCGATGAACTTGCGAGTTCCGTAAGCAATGGAGTTGGTTAGTTAGTATTTCGTAGTTGGATTTTCGATTTGTCTTGAATACAATTGAAACCGCGCTGAAACGGATAATCTGACTTTGCTAAAGATTGTGGTTAAGAATAGGAATTATATGATTTATTTGACTTTGGAATGTCCAAGATTGTCCGCCCTCTATGTATGTGGTCATCGGTTCAGCCTACAGCAGTTCATTGAGCGCATTAAAAGCAAATTCATTTAAATAATTTTGGGACACTGAGTACACATTTCGACTTTTTCGTGCTTTTATGAGCTACCATTCGAGTTAAAGATACATGAAATATGTTTGTGACATCTGTTTTTAGCTTTGTCTAAGTAAGTTTGTCACCTTTTTTGTTGTAACTTTATCATTAGACATAAAATATCTGATATGCCCACCCCATAGTGCAGGGTGAAATGTATGCATCAGTAGAAAATATTTAAAATTGGTTGGCAACACTGACAACTGAACCCGTTGGAGGGTGGGAACTTACACTGCATTTTCTCTATGGTATCGAATACTGTCTATGGCAACTTTGATGGGGAGATACGTCCTAGTATACGATAGCCATTGAAAAAATTGAATTTGGAAATAAGTTAATAACACTGACAAATGAAGTGCTTGCGGTCAGGGATACTCACAGTATTTTTCTATTGTACCAACTACTGTTTGGGTGACAAGTTTTGTCCGGATACGGCATGGAACGAATTTGAAAATTTGAATTTTTGAAATTGTTTGGTATCACTGGAAACTGGGGGTGCAATACCAAACCCAGACTACATACGACCTTGGTCCAGTACCTCGTTCACATTTGTGGAAAATTTAATGTGAATCAAATGACGTATGTAGGCAAAAACGTTCATTTTTGCCCCCCCAGGTGAACTTGGCGTTACAACTTTCAATGTGAACTGCTAGGGTTAAATGGAATAAAATTGTCAAATTCCTTTTAAGTCTGATATTAGGTAAACTTTTGTGAGTTTATATTATTTGATTCTAAAACATGTTATTTATTATGTTTTTCGTAATATTAAAAGGGATCCAGTTTACTTCTTAACGCAAACCTTATCGTATTTCCCTGTTAATTGTAATAGTTTGATTCCTTCTCTTGCTTTTATTGCTTTTGAAAGACTATAAATTTCAGTATGCAATGGTTTCAATATTTCTTTTGATATTTGTGAATGTTCTGGCAACCTTTATTTTCTCTCAGCATCTTTTTTCTTCAATTCTGTGCGTATTTTAAATTGTTTCATTTCCTTATTTTGCCCGACTTAGTGAAACAACATCCCCTCCTGAAAGAGACAACAACCGTGTGAACCATGAAAGAACAAGGCACGGCTTTTTGGACGTAAAACGATGAAGGAAGTGGAGAAGCAAGGAGAGGGAGAGAAGATAAAAAAGTTATTTCTAAAAGAGGACGCAAAGAGTTCTCACGGAATATTCCGAAAATTAAGCTAACAAACCGCCGGATTCGTCAACTGCTGAATGTATTCATTACAACAGCTTACGACATAAAGCAACTTCACATTCTCTTTCTTTCTTTCTTTCTGTCTTTCTTTCTCTATGTGTATGCGTGTGTGTGTGAGTGTGTGTATGTGACGGGAAGCCTTCCAAAACCATACTCATCCTCTCGCAACATCTTGATTGTTCAAATTGGACCAAAACATATTTCCTGTATCCACAGCGCAACACTACGCAGATTACATCACATCCACACAGATACACACACATACATATACACAACACACAAAATATGCATTTGCAGCTCTCCGTCTCTCAAGTTTTCTCTGGTTCAGTGACAGTCCAAAAGGAAAGCATTAAAATAATGTAATGAAGCTATGAACCAAACTCTATATCTCAGAAATAAATTTTAAAAAAAGAAGTCATTGTGGAAATGACACCAGGAGTTAGGACAAGTATACATTGCGATGTCTTAACTAAGTGGACATGTTATCACCCTTAAGGGATAAAAGGACAAAAGAAAGCGTGTAACTGGATGAACTTTAGTAGTAATTACGAGCCATTGTCAAGCAAATGTATCCATCGACAAGTAATTACAAGTATTCATTGACAGGCAATCAAATAGCCAGGAGATTATACATATACAAGCATATTACGTTGTCTAATAATTATGCAATATTCATTGTCAGCTAATCATACTATTGTCAGAGATGTCCATTGTCAGGTATAAAATTTAATTGAAATTTTATGCTACATTCAGAGATGTTCCTCAATCTCTTGTCTTCAGACATGACCAGATTTCGAACTTGCCTTTTTTTCCTCGACTAACCTATTTTTGTCTGTTTTATTAAATATATGTTGTTTATTGAGTACGTGTCAAAAGTTATGGAACGGATGATTATTAGTACGCGTTTCATTTTTTTTCCTTCAAAAAATTGAAAAAATCAATAGAGCTATCGGGACGGTGGGCCAAACTTTATATACGGGCCCCTAGGTGTGGGCCTCATGGTGTCCAAGTTTATATTCAAATGGAGACACCAACTCTTCATTCTAGATTCTGTTTCCATGAGAAAAATACATTAGAATGTTCTTCTAAAGACTGCTGGCTGAAAGATGTATAATAATAGACCCCATAGGGCTCAAAAGAGAAATGGTAGGTTAATGGTGAGAAATCTCGGAACTCTACAATCACAGAGTGGATATTTGTGAAACCTTACTGGCAAAGAATTTCTTAGGGTATTTTCCGCGACCCTTTTTTGATATTTTCCCGCTTAGTGAAATTTGTAAGTATACATTTATCACACATCTTCTCATATTGTTAAGTCTTTACCATGGAATCTCTATCCCCCAAAATTTATATTTATAGACAAATTAGATTTGTCTGAAAAGAAATAGAAGATTTTTCTTGGATAAATTGTTGAAATAATACTATAGAAAATAAAATATGATATTTTTCCTTCAAGAGGGAACGCCCCCCACCCCACCGCACCCATCTGGATTCACCACTGAAATAAGAACATGTGGATTTCACTAATGAAGACTGCAATGCGTTCAATGTGTTTACTAAAGGACAAAATAGTACCTAAGTCAGAAACAAGATAAATACTGACGAGGGGATGTCATTGGTATGATATAGGTATTGAGGCTATGTAGCTACTGAGAAAGTTCATTTAAAACACTTATTAACATTGAGTATCATGTATACACATTTACACCGTCTTAGAATGAAGTTGTTCCTATTAGTTGTGATCCACCCATACAACAGCTTATTTCACTTACATAATCAATATCAAATGTTATGAAAATAATACAGAACTGACTTTTCCAGATCGGTGTTTACCAACTAAGTTACGACCGTTCGGTAGTTATCGATATATGTTGCTATCTTGTGTATTAATGGTCGAAATGTCTTTCATTATAACCACCCTTCCTATCCCCCCAAAAAGAGGACAGAAGAAAATTGTATGATTACAAGGTTTAAAGGAAACAAATCGATATTAGATATTTTGTTTATTTTAAATGAATTTTTTTTATTTTTTTTATTAAAAAATGATACTGTAATAAAAGTTTGTACTTAATTTTTATTCATTTTCGTTCATTTTTTAAAAATATTCCGTTCACTTATTTTTCCTCAAATGTACTTACAAGGAATACTCGCCAGGTGTCATAGCCCGATTTTAATGAAATTTCGTATGTAGGTACAGTGACTAGGTAAATCTTCACAGCCAAAATTATAGGTGGTGTCGTCAACAAATAACGACAGGGGAACCAGAGAAAGATGGAACGTAGAGACCAAGTAAATCGAATACTGAGTACGGAAAACGCCTTTTCTTTTATAAACTGGTACAGATATTGGAAGCAAATGGCTATTAATGTATACTTAACAGGAGGCGATACACGCTGGATGGTATGACGACAATGAACGCTATCTAGAAAGCGGCCATCTTGACTCTGCTTAAAAATGTTTAAATAGTACGTTGGTCAAGTGATATATCAATATATTATTAACCTGCGCAAACAGTTAATAACTGAAAGGAATGTTATAAGTTTTCGTAAGAAACATGAGAACTTTCATTCTATTGCGATTAAGTTGAGTCTGTTGTGCTTCATCGAACTCTATTTAACGATATTGGAGTGATCGACTAGTGTCCAATGATAGACACCAGAGCAAACATTTAACCTCGATCATCCATCCATTTTCAGTCTAATTCAATCATAAATTTGCAGTATCGCGATGTAAATATTGGTATTTTAGCAACTTTTAAGTGGTATCGAGTATCGGAACAGACATGGACACGATCGCTATACCTAGTATCGCGATACAAAAATGGTATCTTGGTAAATACTCGATACTTCGGGAAAAAGTATCTCTATCTAAGTATTCGATACTTTTAAACAGTATTGAGTATCGGAATAAGCGATACTTTGGACGATACTTCCTGAGCAAGTCAGTCTAGTCGTTAAGAGAAGGATCCAAGGAAAGGAACATTCCCAAATCTATATCTCAGTCGTGAATATTGTGGTGTGTGCTGCTGACAACATCGATAGAAATGACGTCACATTTCCCGGCAGCCACAGAAATTTTATATTCGTTTCTTTGAATCACTGTTTATTTTAGATTTGCGTTTGTCAAGCAAGCCATGCCAAGTATCGATGAAGTATCAAACATAAATGGATCATAGCGACCAATTCGCAATTTAATTTAAACAAGCTTACAACGATATCACACTTAACTTTATTTTAAAAACACACAGCAAACGTAACAGTCAGCTAAGCCTTGTCAGCTTGTTTTAATTAAATTAATTGTAGATACAAGGCCTCTATAATTATATCCACAACCAATTCATTTCAAGTAATTTTTTTTTGAAAACTAAGGAATCTTTCACTCTGATGTGTAGACTATAATGTTCTACTACGAGATTATTTTCAGAGAAAGATATCACTGTTAAAATATACAAAAGTATCGAGAAAGTGTCGAGTTCAATATTTAAGGTATCGACCGATACATCGAGATATCGAAAGTATCAAGAATCCATCCCTAATTTTGATTTAAAAAAATAATTCTGAAAAAAGAAAAAGAAAACAGAGTTGAGGTACCGTAATTAGAAATCACGTGTGAAAAAATCCATAAATCATCTCGGCATATAGGAGTCGGTGGGGGGATTCAATGTAAGTGTTCAATATTGCCTTGCTCAGGTTCGAAACAATATCTGACATATGTTTTAGCCTGGATCTATAATGAGTAACTATATTGCTTTCAAGAGAACTGAAAACCATCATTGTGCCACGAAAACGGTATATATATGAGATTCTCCTCTGTAATCCTGGTACTATCAACGCTTTTTCATAGTGCTTTTAATAGACAGACATTCTTTTAAATATAAGATTTTAATTAAATGACTTTTGGTAAAAAACAATACGAACTTTTGGTAAAAAGGTATGTAAACTCATTAACAGCAAAATAACATTTAGCTTACAAGGAGGTATCAGCTCGAATTCGAAGGTGAAAATAACTTATATATATTCGGAACAAGAAAAAGGAAAGCAGTAAAACCGGGAAACAGTATGAAGTCAAATATACAACTCGAGTCGAAATTGGTCTGATTATCTACATACGTACACACACAGGAACAGAACAACGGAAAGTAGCATCCCGAGATGGAAAGTTTGTTGTGGTTACGGTCAATAGAGCAGGTCAGAGTTTCTTGTGTAACTGTTCCAGAAAACCACTAGCTTTCTCTCTCTCTCTCTCGTATTTCCTCCTTTTCTTTTCGTAAGGTCCATCTCCTCTCTCACTTTCGAAACCACCTTTGTTTCCTGCTGCACCCTCATTTCTTCTTTTCCTCCCGTTTCTCTATGTTTCTCCCTCTCCAGCAACAAGAAGAAGTTTCTGCTAAGTTGTTCGGGTGTGGTAACAAGAAGACTTGACCACATCCTCCCTAAATTTGCTCCTTCACCCTCCTTTTCTACCTTGTTCATAACACTTTCCTTCTCACTACAATTTACTCCCCTTTTTTTTACGCTGAAGAAGTAACAGGAGAACATGTAAGAGCAAGAAGTAATAAGAAGTTGTTGTTTTTTTCTGTTAGCATTATCTCTTTAACATGAATAAATTGTTTTATCTTTCTTCCGTTGTATAAAAGAAAACATGGGAAATAGTTCATATCGTAAATAACAATTAAGGTAATTAAAAGAAACAAAAACTTTATGAAAGTGTTTGTGAGAACGAAAGTACATTAGTGACTGCCGTTAGAACTTTTGTTTGTGAGATAACGAACTAAAGTCTTAAGGTTGAAGAATCAGTTCCTTGTATTTGTTAAAAGTTACAAAAGAGATAACGTACAAATATATTGAGTTGGATAGTAAGTGTTTTGCAAAGTAAGTATTTCTAATACAAGGGTTAGAACTTTCATTTCGGATATAAATAACTTTAAGGTAACTACATTTGAGAGATAATGTACAAAAATATAGGATTCGTTGTATTTATTTTTACGTAGGAACAATCATTTGAGATATAACGTACGAAAACATTGAAGAAAACGTTCCTTGTATTTATTACGAAGTGGGAAGTGAATTTCAGAAATAATATACAAAAATACAGAACTGAAGAATTAATAATTTGTATTTATTTTGACGTTGAAACTTAATTCATATTTATTTTAGGATAAAGAAATCTGTAATAACAAAATATTAAAATATGTTTTTAAAATATATACATATATAGAAATATATGAAAGTAATAATGGAATGTTGTATTGTCATCCGACTTACGTCGCTGGGCAAAATTTCATCATTGTATGACGTCGGGGAATGAGTTAAATTAACGTTGCAAGATTTGTACCAGAGTTAAAGCATGATTACAGAGTGAGTTAATAAAAAAAGCGTGTAATAATAAAAAGGCGGTCAGTCTAGGACACAGATTTAATATTCTTGTTCGTCATAGCAGTATATTTTATAATGAGATTTCAGTTGAATATTTAAAACTCTTCTTTTTTCTTTTCTTTTTAGAAAGTGGAAAGACTTTCTTATTTATTTTCTTGGGAGTAAAGGCAAAAGAGAGCTTGTAATAGGGAGTATGAGTGAAGCAATGGAAAGAACAAAAATGAAGAGAGAGAGATGGAGATGGTAAGATGGTGATGAAGAGATGGTGACAGAATTTTGTGAAAGGGAGGTAGAAAGGTTCTTGAGAAATGGGAGACGAAATTATCTTGGTTTTCGTTACATTTATATTTTAATGGGGTAATATAATTAATGATTCCTTGAAAATTGTTTTTAGTTTCAGATTCAATATAGAGCATATCCTGTATGTTACTGAACATCTTTGTATTTGTGATTACTCTCATTTAAGTAATTTCAAGACCTGATGCCTGTTGTTAAATACCGTAAAATTACCTAACTGTAATGTTAACGAAAACCAAGGTAATCCTTACGTTCGTTTCATTCCTATAAACATTTTTGTGATTAGATTACAAGAAAATATATAGTTTTTTTTTTTGTTGTTGTTGTTTACCTTTACTTCTAGATGTTCTTGAAACTGTGTGCTTTAAGTTTGATAATGATAATGTAAATAATGTCAATTCTTTTAGAATCTTTCATGTAAATACATGTAATCGGATATTTGACGGTAAACTAACATGGCATTTAAATTACTCGAATGAGGCACAATCTGAAAATAGAACATGTTCCAAATGTGACCCCTCTCAAAAAATATATACGAAAATTGGCTGACACAAGAGATCAACAACCTCAAATCCTCTGAATTATTTCCTCGCGGAAAACCCTTCATTTGTTAAAGAAAACAGTAAGGATTAAACGATGAAAATGTTTAAGAAACTACGGAAGAAAACAAATCAAAGAGTTGGAAGACAACATCGTTGTTAGAGCACGATGCTCATTTTGTGGTTCAATTTCTAAACTAAAATTACAAAGGAGAGCGCAAAATGTTATATAAAAGTAAGAAATCCATTGCTTCCTTGCCGAAACTCTCTTGTTCTTTCTGAAGGCTGTCAAGAAGCGCTGTGTCTTTTAATTAACAAGGGGTGGGGTTAAAAACAAACGTAGTAGCAAAGAGCATACCAAACTAAAAGGCTTGTTCTTAATCAGTCTGTCAAGGAACGAAAAGACCTGAGAAAAGAAATTGGGACCCAAAACCTCCAAAACACAAACAAAGGAAGATGGAAAATTAACAACTCCTTGAAAGGAGAGAGAAATTGACAGCAATTAGAAAAGCTGGAAAAGACACAAAATGGAGAAGACCTTTTTCTTAAAACGAAGCTGGAAATGTCTTCTCTCTCATTACACTTTCTCCGGTTATCCTTCAAGCTGAACATTGTTGAACAGAGTTCAAATTAGAAACCATCCTAGGAAGAAGAGAGGTTACACGTTTCTTATTCTGGGGGTAAAATTCTGTTTTGTCTGAGAAATTAGAAACCTTCGTTTACCGGGTTTGAACAAGATAACTTTCTTCTTCTTTGTTTTTAATCTTCCTGAAAGACAAAAAGAGCTACAAGTTGATGAATTATGACTTTCTTTGACCTTCTACGTTTCTTCAAAGTTCTCTCGCTGATGGATTTAAGCTTTATAATGACTCATTCTTAGTCCTTTGGCATAGATTGTTCTTTACTTTAGATCTGTACTGTGAAAAGTGAAATTGCTGATCTTTTTTAACTTTTAGAGCGTCAAATGCTCTACGATATTACGTGTTTTCTCCGTTCTCTCTTACATTACTCCGGGTAATCAATTCTATCATCTTTTCGGAGAATTTCTGATCTTTAGATATATATTGGTATCATTCAACTTACATCTTTGGATTGTTCGTACTCACTTGGTAAAGTATGTCTCAAAACTGAGGAATGATGTCTCTCGACGAGCATAGATTGTGGGTATAGAGATAGAAAAAAAAATATCATGAGATGCTTCAGTCAGAATGTTCTGTCCCAATAGGTTTCGAATCTATTCACCTCCTCATTATCGCTTAAACCTGTTGAAGTCATGAGACATAGACAAGTTGTTGCAAGGTTCAAATACAACTAATATAAACAAATAAATAAAAGCACTAAATGACCACCCGACCACCTTGTAAACGGGAGGATCTGGGTTCAATTTCCAGTATCAGCTTCCAGACAAGTTTTCGCTGTTTTCCCTCTGTTACACTAGACTAATATTGGGACACTACCTTGAATAAGACTAGGGTCGAATTCTTCCTTGAAAGGATCATTTCCTTTCTTCTTCTTGTTAGACATATCTAGTGTAAAATGACCTAAACTGGGTTGCATCTGGAGATGGATGTATCTAGTAGAAGAGGCAAAGGGTTAGCGTAATAGTAAGCTCGAGTCTGTATGTGTTATGTTTGTAATGCCTGTTATGCCCAAATTCATTGTAAAATTGAAATTTTCTTTGGAAAAATAATAAACATAAAAATTAATAAAATGGAGAAAACCATTCGCGTTATGTAACAGGTGCTGGGCTCAAGGAAGATCCACCCTAAACATCTTACGTGAGTCCTAAAGGAAGAAACAACGGCAGAGAATCGTCTGCTCTTGCTGAATGATCATCATGAAGATGTGAAGGCAGGAATAGGTGGAAGGGAAGGTTAAAATTTAAAAAAAAAATGTATGTGAAGATTGTTAAATAACCAATCAAATAAGTAAACATTTAGTCAGAATTGACGTGGTGTTCACAAGATGTGAACCTGCATAGTCCCTTGCTGTCGATTCAAAATGATAGTACTGTACATGATACCGGTATATCAATGGATACTCAAATTATTAGTTTTACGGAATCGAACTAGTTTACTAGTCTTGATAGCATCTAAATACTACATATGCTCGTTGGGGAAGATTACTATGGTAACCGACTGGAGGGAGCGAGGATAACCCTTCCAAACTAACCTCAAAATGACAAGTATGAGCGGTACGTAAACCTACGCTGCCTTTCTAGTACTTCCTAGTATTTATTTGATGACGTTCACGTTCGAAGAATATCTCGTAACAGTTAACTTGCCAAGTAACTCTTCTAATGAAGATATTTTAAAATGTTTCATCTGAAAGTTGTTCAAAATTTCAAGTTTGTTTCAAAGAAAGCAAAATCAGTTATTGTTTCTACTTAAAATTTTGAAGTTGCTCCCTCCCCAAGTAACGATATTCCCGGGACGCCCCTGTTTTTGAAAATTGTACCGTTTAATTCTGCATATCCCATTTAGTATTTCACTTTAGTTTGGAACCTTTATTTACTATTTCCCTTCAGTGTCAGCATACAAAAGGTCCCGAAACCCCTCTACATCATGTTAATTTTGATCACCAATTAGATCTAGCTGCCAAACGGTATGAACTATCGAAAAATGTTTCCTCTAAAACTTGTTCAAAATTTAACGCTTGTTTCAATGGGAGCAAAATCAACCTATGTTGCCATTTAAAATTTTGAAATCACCCCCAGTAGTGGTATTCCCGAGACGCCCCTGATTTAAGAAGCATCACCATGTTATTCCGCACATGCACTTTGGTATGAACATTTTTTGTTTCAAAGATTTATGTGCACTAGGAGCTGAGACACGGCCTTGTTACGGATTTTCAGAACCACCCTGTATATACTAGCTGATTTCCAGAGGTTTTTCGCCTTCTCACGCCCTACGGGATGTGGAATGGAAAAACTAAGCCGTTGCTAATGAATTGATAGTCATGAAAAATTTGTCCATTTCTTGGTAGTCAACCCGGCAAACTAGGTTGTGGTGTGGGTTGTTCAGCTTGTAAGGATATATCTGATAATCATATTCTATTAACTGATTTTACATGTTACCACCTTCTCATCCTCACCCCTAGGGGTGTCTTACCTCACTGTATTTCTTTCCAAGTTGTAAATGATATGTGTACCAAGTTGGGTTTTAATTGCTCTAGGCGTTCCAGAGCTATGCTGGAACATACTTGCCCCATAAACTTGGATTGAGCCCTCCCTGAGGTCTTAGACTGGTTACGGTCCTGCAGCAATACTTTAAAATTCTCACTTTTTTCCATTCAACTAGTATAGATTAATCTCTATTATGTCTCTGGGTGTGTGATTAAGAGGTGGTTAACATGATTAACCTTTGATTTTCATATAAAACGAACAACCACCACGAAACATAGTCTACTAGGTTGCGGGTTCGAACCGCGTGTGGGGCATGGATATTTGTGGATTTTATCAAGCATTGCACTCATTTAATCGAGACGAATCGAAGTCAAAAGATACTAAAATAACCTATATAAAATAAAGTTTATCAAAATTTTTAGTCATGAAAGATCTATCACATCCTCTTGGATAGCGTTTATTTCACTTCAGATACTCCAGGACCCATTTGCGTATATATACACCCAGTTCCTGTGATTTACCAGTTCAAGGATTTTGGATCATCACTGAGGCAAGTAGGTTCAAACCCTGTTATCGAGAATATTTTTTTTTCGAGTTTTGCTAATTTCGCCTGGATACCAAGACCGGGAATGGCTTTATCATATGATTTGTCTTATCTGTACAGAATGAACAAATTTCGTGATTCTAAATTTCTGAATAAAGTTTACCTTTACACAAACGATATATTTTTAGAAGAAACTATACCAATTGGTGGATTTCGAAAGATTATGAAGACGTATCTTCCATCGGTTCTTGTACACGTACAGTCCATAATTATCGTTTCGAAATTGTTCATGGTTCGCTTGGAAGCTTATGGAGAAACATATAAAGCAAATTATATGAATAAAAAAAAAAGAAAGAAATTTGAAAGGTCCAAAAAAAATATTCCGATAATTTTGTGTCGTTCTGTCAACGCTGCATTTTGACAGGGACAACTTAATTGCGGACTACACCCTAACTTTTCGTCCGTATTTACCGTACTTTTTTCCCTCGAAAATCGTCCTCAAAAAGAGGGTGCGTCTTTCTTATACGCCAGTGTGTCCTATACGCCGGCAAATACGGTAATCAAGTTGTCTCTGAAACTGTTGAACAAAATAGAACCGAGGATTAGCTTTGTAGTTTTTATTTTTTTAAAACATATGTATAGAAGATAATGTTATTGTTTGAAGCTGTTCAATTATTTACTGAAGATCATTTAACAAAGCAATGAACATATTTTATAATACAAAATTTAAGAAAAAATACTGACAATTCAAATTGTTATTGTTAATTTTTCTTTCTAGTAATGTCATGTCTAGCCTGTATAATGTAAACAATGGTTTTACTCACATGATTTAGTATACAAATCCGTTACTAAAAATTGTTTTAGTGTTCGGAATTCCCCCGTTCCGAACAGGCGTTCTGAATTGTCAGCGAGAGTACTTTCTGGATTCCTTGATGCCCTATCTCCTGAGATAGGTCACCAGAGTATTTACGAGGTATTCCTCACTGTCAACTCAGGACGTCTTCTCATCGGTGCAGCAGGCTGCACGTAACTAGGTTGATAATATTCCACTGAGAGTAATAGCGGGAAGGGGATCATCGCTTTGGAAGAAAACCCGCTACAAGTTGCAAATCTCTTCTCTTGCTATGTTATAGACCAAGGGCGATGAGGGCTTAGTCCACAATCTCATCCTATGGACCATTCAACAAAAGGCTACTAGGATCTTTTCCAAGTACGATGCCTGTGAAAGTTACAAAAATCGCCAGAATCGAAATTGAGTCACTCAAAGCTTTCGAGTCCTTATCGGATTTCATTGTCTAGATTCAACTTAAATAGTGACAAACTGTACTTGCGATTATTCACGAGAGAAAGCTGTGGAGCTCGTATCTGATCCCATATATTGCTGGTTTTAAGCTATCTTTATTCGTACTTTTATGTGGCATTTTATTTTAATTTATTCCTGAAAAAGTTCTGAGAACTAATTGGTTTTATTTACAATCTGCAGGATAAAGGAAGGTCCTAAAATCTAATACGACCTTTTGAATTTGAATTTATTTATAGGCTTTAGGCTCGCACCGGGATAGAGTAGGGAGAAGGATGCGGGAAGGATTCGGACAGGGTATAAGCTGAAGATACCATGAGGAAAACCCTGAAAACACCTCAGTATAGATAGCAGCTGATAGTATCGAACCCAGAATCTCCGAAATGCTCCACTATGATCTGTATCTAGTTCAGGTTCATATATGGCTGACTTTTCAGTCCTTAGTGTATTGTTATAATTAGCGTTCTGATGAAAGCGATAGGTTCTTCCAGGCAAATTATGAGCCCTCTCCATTAATCTCAATCATGCCCTTTCATTTTTGTCTTAGTATATAAACTTGTTCCTATGTTATTATTTCCTTTTTGTCTTATCTTCCTTAATTCTGTCACAAAATTGTATCCGTCTTCTTCCTCTTTTCTCCTTCAACCCTTCTTTCACTTGCATAATTTAGTAGTGTTTCTCAACCACGGACGACCTCGGTGGCATTCCGAACCTCAGTGATCTTGCTACCGAGCCTCGCGCTAAGCCTACTGTTTTAAGCAAACATGACTTTATCAAACAGCTATTGAAAATATTACTTCATGAATTGGGCCTTAAGGCCGGTTAAAAGTAATATTGTCGGCCTACAACCTCCAGAACGTTGACACTACTTTGAAAGATGTATACCTGAGGTTATTATTTCCGAAATATAACGTCACTTCTAAATTTCGATTTCGAGCACTGCCTATACCATAAATCCATAAACACCCACTGAAACAATTAGGATTGTGATTGAGAGCGTAAACAACTCGGAAAAGCGAGAGTTCAAAATCACACTTTTATGTTTGTTTAATTGAAAACAAGATGAGTAGATTCTTTTGTTTACAATTTTATGCGCTGAACAAGTTTCTATATCCTAGGTTCATCACAAGTCTCAGAAATGACATCCTCCAGGGTCTTAATTTTAGGTATCATCTAAGGAAATCTCTTGAATATCTCAGTCAGGATAGCCGACATTATGAGTCAAATCTGCTTGTTTCCCCAGTGCTAATCTCAAGTCCGCTACATTAGCTAGTACAAGTCGAGAGCTGCGTGTTGATACTAGATACATCCAATAATTTGGAACTCCACTGTGTCTCCTGTCAGCTACTGAAATATGAAAGTCAAGTAGGAAACAACGTTCACTTAATGCCGTGCGTTTAGTATCCCTGCAGTATGTAAATATGTTAATAACCTTCCGAGTTGTATTCAGACATATAACAGACACTCCCAGCGGCCGATCATTCTGACTGAAGGATGATTTACCAGGGTTTTTCCTCAGCCACACAAGTCAAATGCCGGGGTGGTATCTTCACCTTATGCAAGTCGTAACCGAAAACAATTTTAGAGAAAAATGCGGGTTACAATGTATGCTAATGATCGAAAATATTTTTAAGAACATTTTTCTTTGGACCTTTAAGAAGATGAATTTTCAACTGGATACCTCGTTCACCTTAACTATGTCCCCTCCACATCTATGTAGAAGAGTTCCTCCGAATATTGAAATGCTCCTGCTGACAATCGACGATCACTTTCATTCGAAAATTTACGTATGATTGTAGTGGTGTATTGCAATTATAAATAGTGTGGGTGTGGAAAATAGTATTTCTTAATCAGTGGCTTAGACAAAAACAAATACTCTTGAGTATTTTAGAATCTTAAAATGTTTTAAGTTTCATTTTCTAGGTTTTTTTCGCATTAGGGAAGTTCTTACATCAGATAAGCTGGCGAAATATTTATTATATAGTTACATAATAAAAATTAATCTGATTTTTTTTCTCAAGTAAAATACATGAGTCTGAAAATAAAATAACTGAGATTCCTGTCCTTATATACCCGACGCACGCTGTAATAATTTATTCACACGATCACAAAATGGAAAAGCATTTTATAGGTCATTTATTGAAATTTTGTAGACATTTTCACACTTAAAAGATCATTTTATAGATCATATTTAGAGATTTTTTAGGTCATCAAGTTCCGATGACAAACGAAACAAAAAAAAATGTTTTCATTAAAAATATTACGATGGAATATAATTCATAGACTTTTTTTTGTATAAAGCTATCTTGAATAAAAATACTTACGCTATCTCGGTAGCTGCAAAATGTTCATAGCTTACTAATTATGTATTGGGGACTAGTTACCCCCTATCATACCCTTTAAATGACACCAATGCCCACAACATGCTAAAAATAAAAAAAAACTATAAAAGTGATAATAATACATTTCTTAACATGTAAAAATATCATAACAGGTTTTTAAACTCCAGAATTAGTGGTTTGACTTCGTGTATGTCTGTTTTAAATTACAAAATTCTGGCCATATATTGTTAATTTTGAATAGAATTTTATTCTAATCAGTTTCGAGCATCACATCTCATCAAATAAGTAATGAGGAGCAAACTCAACGATGGATATTAATACTAAATGGGAAGAGCATTGGCAGCGAGTTATTACTATGGAAAACAGTGCTTTTGTGAGTATCGACGATGTAAGAAGTGATTGTTCTACTTTGCACACAAAATTTACATCGAATATGTTGACGGAACACTTTCTACTAAAAATACGTCATACATGTTACTACTGTAGCATATTTCTTTGATGGTTGCAAGAGCCATCCAGCGAAGTATGTGGCAGATGAAAACGCCTCAGGGCACCCAACAATAATTACAGTATGTGAATTTTGCTACAAATTTTGAAGATTTCTTTTATGTAAAGATAGTTGAGATATAACACGGTTGGTTGAAGAGAGAAACCACAAAATGTTGCGGAGGTGTAATTTCCCTTTGCTTATGCTGTTGAATGTCGTGACTTAAATAGAGTCATCAGTATTAGCTCGTTCGCACTAATGAGTTGGGACACCACACACTCCAATATAACTTGGATTGTGGCTGCAAAAGCCGCTTGGTAATGTCTGCCCGGAAAGAGGAAACTAGAAATCCTGTGTTCATTGGGTGGTCAACAAATGGTAGGCCACAAGCAACAATCAAAGGAGTTTAATCAGTCTGAATTTTGCTCACTTCTTGTCACCGTTTCTTTATAACT
>JAGDQP010039812.1:0-17552 GCA_022664845.1 Lepisma saccharinum | reverse complement strand
AACACAGGAATATTAATTACTTTTTAGATAAAATCAGTTAACATCAAGAGTAAGGAATCAGTGTTAATGATTCAACCTAAATACTTGTCCGTAACAATTCTTCGATTTATGTATTTTAATTTTCCTTTGTCCACTTCTGACTTTATCTGAAATTTAGATGAATGGTTTTTGTTTTTGGGCTATTCTTTCAAAGGAATTTTGACCACTTCGTTCTTTGATGTTCTAAAAGACAGCGAGAGACATGTTTTTGTTTTTTCAGTGCTGTTGAAATACGGTTTTAATTTTTCAAGGGTTTACTTATCGTTGCATAGAAAAAAGGTCTCATAACTGTCTGCGAATGACTAGTGGGAGAGCAAAATTAACTTCTGGAAGATTAAGTTTCCCCGTCTTTGAATCTAGAAGTGTAGCGTACCTTGGATTTTCTGTGTTTTAATTTGGTAGCTTTGTTATTCATTTCAGTTGCAAGTAGATTACTATTTGTTCAAACGTGTAGAGGACATTTTCTTTTATGTTGTGTTACGTATTACAAGAATGACGTGCGTGAGACTTCAGTGAAAAATTGATGTTATAAGAAAAGAACAATCAATGAAGAAAAATACTTGTTTAATCACTGAGAAAGAGCGTTGAATAAGACCAGAGAATATAATAGCTAAACTCTTTGTCATAACTAACCATGTTTTTATTACTATTAATAATAATAATAATAATTTAACCAAACTTTTTTTTTAACCAGGTCCACGCTTGCTCACTACATACTATAGTGTTAAACCATAGTGAATGAAGCGGTACGGAACAAGTTTTCAGGAAATTGAAAATGGGCACATTCGGATAATATCGATATTTCAGATACTCCTAGTATCTGTGATTAAATGTATTGTTTTGTCATACTAATACAGGTCATTGCTGTTGCAAAACAAAGTGCATTGGTACAAAAATTACTTTTATTCCCACTTGATTCACTACGGTTAGATGTCACAGATGTTACTTACAAGAGATACAACGTTGTGTCCCTCACCGATTGAAGTGAGTTTTGGCTTCCAATGGTTGAATATAACTTTTAGAAGTGGGGGCCAATAACCCCGCTTTCATTGTTGAGATATTGAAGTTCCTTTATATTGCAGTACCGTACGAACCTTATAGGGAGAGTTTCATTGCTGTGTAGCAAATAACGCAGGGGTGAAAAACTGACTTGTAAAGTTTAGGATTCGGGTTCAAATCCAGGTATGGCTTCACTTTATAATGTATTGTTTTCAAAGTGATGTTATTTGTGAATTACGTTCAGTTTTAATAATACTTCATAAAACAAATTGAATACGGTGTACTGCCATGATTTGCTACAATTTATATTTAAAAACAAATAATAATAATAAAAAAAATGAACCATAAACTATACCGTAAGAAATTAAACTCAGATAATACATTCTGATGCCAACTTTCCTGTTCAGTTTTATCACATGTTCCCCTTTACTTTGTCGTACACAATGGATTATGAAAACACAGAAAACAAATATTTTCTGCACTGTGTACAACAAACGAAAGCTGCTTACTTACAATTGTATTGATGTTTTTGCATGTCTGGTAGAAAACAGATGTCATTCATAGATGCCAGTGTCGGAAGTTCTGGGTTTGAATCGCGGCTGGAGTATGAATGTAAGAGGATTTTAGAAACTCCAGGTGGGCCTGAAGGCATTAGCTACTAAAATCGTTCGAAAAATGCAAAGTTGAATTGTACAAAGTCCAGTGCAAATAGCTTGATTTTGAAGATTCTTCCCATCAAAATACGTATTTTGAATCTCTAACGATAGATGGCACTGTGATCATACCTACAATAGTTCTGAAAGGTAGGCCTGAAGGCTATAAACAAAGATTCTCAAAGGTAGAAAATGTAATAAAATTTAAATTTTAGGGTGTTTGGGTTACGGATTGGGTTTACAGCAATCCGTATAAGCCTGTCAGACATCTACCCGTCCCCTAACAGTGCGTGTCCTAGTGACATTTTTAAGAACTAAAATAAACTTATGGAAAGTTGTTTTGCGTCGCCGTTGAGCATTTTCAGTGTATTAAAAGGAAAGATTTACCTGTCGTTTTATTAGCATGTGTTTCGGAGATTGACGATTCCAACTGCTCTCCTGAGAGAAAGAGAAGTAAAACTGCCGGAGAGAGAGATGAAAGAGAAGGAGATGATCTTTTATGTTGGTCCAGTGGGTGCGTTTCGTGATCCCATTCAATGTTGGTTCATTATCAATGAACCGCTGCTTTTAGCCAAGATGTGTGGTTAGCGTGTGTGTGTGTGTGTGTGTGTGTGTGTGTGTGTTGTGTGAGACAGACGAGAGAGAGCAGTTGGTTAGCGTAGGTGTGACAGAATCGAGGCAGGATGCCAGCAAATAGCGTCATTCTTACTACTAACCAACTGCTGTTGGTGGCACAGGAAACCGCTGAAGGGGAAGTTCCTGCTACCACCTAGAATCTTACTCAAGTTGACTGCTGCTGTCACAGGAGCGATCGTAAAAATTTTTGAGCTTGAGACAAGTATCTAAATTAGGTATCTTGTTTGCCATAAATATTCTTGCGCCGATGCAACAGACTCAATAATTGGATTTTCCGAAGTGAACTGACGACTCAGTTAAGGTCTCGTTGCTAGGAAACTCGTGATCTCCATTGTAATTCACCTCATCGAAGTAAGGAGTAATATTGTTTGGAACTGTACTATCCGTGTTTCCAACGAGACTGTTTGTGTTCATTTATAAAGAGGTTCACTTCTTTTTGCTGTCTGAGAAACGGGGAAAAAAAGGTGAACCTTGCTTGCTTTGAGGTTAAATTTAGTTCACAGACTAAATGCTATTAGGTCAGTATCACAGTAAGTTCTGCTGTTTGTTGACAATTGCCTTAGCAATTGTTTTCCCGTTCTGTTTTGTATGTGACTGATGATGATGAAGCAAGATACTGCTGCTATATTCTTTTCCAGCATTTAAAAATTGTTGTGTTTTATTGGATACATAACCAATAAGAGCTTCACAGCCAGGAGGGATTGGTGGATACTTCCAATAAAAGAGTTAGGGATGTAACTGCCATTCTTGGCACCATCCTGGCATTCAGGTGGTAAAACTGACGAAAACCGTCCACAGCTCATTAGAATAACCGACAGTAGGGATCAGCTCGAATGCTGAACCGAATCCCGGGACCACGGAGAACTGGGTTTCTGTTATCAGCAGCTGATATATTATAGTGCTGACAAGCTGGTTGACGATAATGAAGTATTTCTTCTAAGCTGAAAAAGTCGTATCTTCTGTTGGGAGATCATAGTCCAGATGAATTCAAGTGTAACCCATTTCGAATATTGCATACATTTTTTTGTTTATAAAACGATATCGTGTATAATTTCACAGTATGTAAATTTAGTTCACATTGTTAGTGCTTCACACTTATGTGAAGATCAGGCGTGCATAAGTGTTAGATTGCGATATTCGGCGCTGATAGCGTTGTAACATAAGCGACAAGTATTGCTTGCGTTCATTAGCATCAATGCTTTTCCGTTATGGATAATAATAGTTGGTAGTGCATTATATTTGTATGGTAGCCTACAGTATTTTCGTCTTGAAAGTTTTCTCGCGAAAACTCGTGTCGTTTATGAAGCTTACGTTACCTTAACGCTGTGTGATGCATTTTTGTCACACTGGTTCGTGGGAAGTACTCATAAACGTCTATAAATACTGCTTCTGGTACATGCTTTCGTTACCGAATGCATATAATATAAAGTTACTCTTGTTAAACGTCAACTTGCTTATCGGTTGTGGCGAATGTGTGTGTGGTGGGGCTATCTTTAACGAAGTGATTCTCAGAGTGGTACTTTTTACTGTATATTGTAATTTTTCATCCACGAATTTCTTGTATAAATTTCTGTGACTAGTTGTAGCAGTTGAGAGAGCCAACCTTGCGGGAATGGTTGGGGAGTCTCCCAACTTGACCTCCCATAATTACTGAATTTGACAGTCTGTGGGTGCAGGGAGTACGCTACACCCCCCTAACACCCTCCCTAGACTTCGACAACACCCCCCTAAGGAAAATCTCTGGACAGGACATCCCCCATAAGGGGATGTTCTTTCGCGACATTTAATAGTGAAAAATTCCTAGAATTTCGATTTACAAATACTGCAGTTATGGTAATACATAATCAAATCTTGGTAGCAGTATTGCAATTTCTCCGAAGAAATATCTTCTTTTGGGCTACATTCATTTCTTGTCGCCTCACAAAAATCCATCAGCAGCAAAAGAAATGAGGCAGAAAACAATAAACATCTCCTTATGAAAACACCTGTTTGGTGACTGCTCCCTGCGGTGCAGAGATGGTAGACTTACTTCAGATGCACATCAACATTCACTCATTATCTATTCAGTTGTTTTGTGTACACAGTCGAAAAGGCGAAACGCCTCACAATGAAGAGCAGGATTATTGAAACAATGGAACTAAGTTTACGAGCTCGTACATATGCACTTATTTTTCTAATTTAAGTGAATCTTTGTTTCATAACTAAATAAATGGAAAGAAAAGTAATAATTTTTACAAACTTGATGCGCCGACCTTTCCAATACCTAACTCTGTGTTCTTCAGGGTTTTATTTCATCATACTCTCACTCCCTCAAGAGAAAACAGGTCGAATTCATCCATGTCAACGGCAACGAACATTTTGTGAAACGAAAGCGATATTAAATGAAACCCTGAGTGGCCGTAGCTCAATGCTTTGGCATTGGATTCGTTTTCCGGAGGTCCAGGGTTCCTGGAGACGGCCATCCTGACTGAAGTTTTCATAAAAGTCTTATTATGCAACTGTCTGGATCATACCTTGTTTTAAGGCTATGTCCGTTTCCGTCCAATTTCCTTTGCTATTGTTCATGCTTGTTGTTGCTAAGCTCCAGTGTAAAAATAGTCTCCAAGTTGTATATGAAGATACCAGAAATAAATAATTCTTCGGAAGTGTTAACGCTGCTGGACTTTTTAGTTTAAGCTCGTGATGTTTAGACATATACTCACATATACAGTTACAGACAGATCGATCACAAGTGGCTGTAGACAAAATCATATGTTTCCCCACTTAGATCCCAGTTAAATAAGGTATCATTCAAACACTCACTCACTTCTGCCAGAATTCAGTACTCGAACTCGTGACGTACAAACTAGCACAAACATACATACAGACAGACAATAGTTAAAATAACTTCTTCTTTTCCGCTGAACGTGCTACGTTGTCGCTAAAAATAAAAAAGAGAGTCAAGATAGTATGACATTGGCTACATAGTTTTTTTTCCATTTTTTAAAAAAAATCTCTACTCTCAGATGAAATGTTTAGCACCGCAGCCGTGCGTGCGCTTTCTCTTATTTATATTGGAACTGACAATATTTGAAATTCGAAGATTATAGATAAGAGAGGTTTCTCGCTGCGGTAGTCAACATTTCATCAGGGAATCGGGACTTCTGAAAATTTTAATATTTCATTAAATTTAATATTTTAATAGCCACGTGCATGCAGGTGCCGACCGGGTAGCCGTGCGGTCTAAGGCGTAAGGGCAACAACTCGAAGGTCCCGGGTTCGAGTCCCGCTAGAGGCATGGGTGTTTGTGGATTTTAACTTGGTGTAAAGGGTCGAATCGTGATGGGCCGAAGTCAAAAGTGTTACTAGACTGTCCCATAGAAAATAAAGTTTTTACGTGCATGAAGGTAATAGTGACATCCACTACTTGGAATCTTTGGCGTACTGGAACCCATTACAAACCATGGATTATTCTCCCGTTTCTGTTAATTATGATTTGCCACTTTCTTGCAGAGTTTAACCGGTTCGGAATGGGACGGGGGGGGGGGGGGATTGCTGTGGTCCAGTCAGGATTTGTTTCGGGGTTGGCTCCCGGGTATCCATATGGTTAACGCTCTCGCCCTTGGTGAGAACTGTTCCGGGTTCGATTCGCAGAATTTTGATACTTATGCAGTATCGTGATAAATATTGCGGAGACACTTTGAATACAAGAAGGAGCAAATTCGGATCATAGGAGCCAAAGTACAACTGCGACGAGAGCCGATGCGCTGACTACGTACTACCCAACGAAAAGCCGTTTGAATTTTATTTTATTTATGGAATTTAAGATCTCAGGCTCAGGCCGAGCTAAAAGCCGCCTGGCACGCCTTGACGCTCTGCGGAATGTCGTACCATTAGTTTAGGTTTGAGTTAGTAGACATGATTTTAGGTGTTCGAAACGTCAGTGTGGCAAATTTCTGCATGATTTGAAAAAGAAACGAGATCATGAGTAATATTTTCTCGTCGTGAAAGTTTTAAAAAAATTCGAACGTCCATCAATGCTTTGGTTTGTAGCGACAGAAAAGCGAGAAATAGATACCAGAAACGTTCCTCCGGAAATATATAATTATGTTAACGACTAACCTGAAAATAACCTTATTGGTCTAAAGTTGAATTGTGCGTTTTTAATCTGTCTGCTTCTCATTGAGCATTAAGAAAGAAAAAAACTAAAAATGATATTTTACAATCCGTAGGTCAATTCACCTTAACACTGTTAGGAAGAATTGAATTTGTGGAAGTGGATGTCCTGATTTCAGCATTTGTTTGGAAAGCCTCAGTGTAGTCGATCACTTTGGGCATCGATGCGACAACCCTGGAATAAGAAGTGCATACAATTTCCACTAAGTTATTTTATCAACTGTGATGTAATCTTGATATACTTTCCAGGGGAGCTTGAGAAAAGTAGAGCTTATTATATTTAAAATGTATTATTTCTTGCTCTAAAGACATAGTTGAGGCAAATTATCTCTTTCATAGTAATTAAAACTGTCCATATTTTACCAAATTAAAGCATTCTAGACAAGTGCAAAAAGACAAATAAGAATATCTAAAATTATTTGAAAGATAATAGTTCTGTTGGTAATTCATTCTAATCGGTGAAGATCAAATCTCGTCGTAGTCAAAAATCAGTTTCCTGCCTCACGACAGAGGAACAAGTTGTTTGATTTTCTTCGCAAGTAAATCAAAATAATAATAATAATGCTTGTGCAACTACTTACACACAATTAATGAAGTTGTCCTTATGTGGTTATGAACAATACTCATTTTGAAAAGTATGGCAAACAGAAACGCGCGCGCACACACATACCCACACAGACGCGCGCGCGCATGTATGCATAGATGGTAAGATATAATGGATGACTATAATATAGTGTATAAGTGAATATGAATTACACCCCCCCAATAACTTTAGACACCCCCCTTCGTCTACATTCCTGGCGTACTCCCTGTGTGGGTGCATGCAAGAACCTGAGGTATGTAACATTTATGTGGTTTCGAGAAAGACAGGTTTAAAGATCGGAGAAAGCATTGTCCCTTACGCAGTGTTTAGGGTTGTCAAGTCCGGGTTTTAGGGCCATTTTCCGGTGTCCGGTTATAACTTCAAACCAAGCGCCTTATGTCCGGTTTTGATAGATAGGCTATTTCCTAAAAAGACTCTTAAGTTTCAGTTTAATGTTTTACTCTGTGTGTAAATACACACACTTTAAAGTTAGTAGTCCCAAAGTGCTAATTGTAGCTCATTCTGGATCTGGTGAAACCATTGTCGCTAGTTCTGCATAATATATTTATTTCTGAATAATGTATTGTGACTTTTACGGCAATAGAATACCTTGTACCGGTGTCTTACATTTCTATTTTTTACCGAAAGTATCTACTTGCTGCAGCCTCGCCTATAGTTCTTTGTTTCTCTCTCTTAGAGACCATAATTGTATTTATCGTAACAGTGAAGAGTCATCTTGCATGTATCATTTTCGTATTGTTAGCCATAATTTAATTTACGCAGCTCTATTAAATATCGAATAGACACAGGCGGATCGTAACATATTAAAAGGTATATTATTAATCCTGCAAATAGTAATTTCAAACCAATGTAATTTTATTTCTTTGTATTTTATTGTTCAGCTATCTTAAGTATACACCACATGATTGTCTATGGTAATTTCACCTTGTTACTTATAGCTGAAAACATAATCTTTGCTTTCATTGCATTTTATTGTTAATGACTATGATGACGGAAACAAGTTCAGTTGTTTGGAATCGGGAAATAAAGTTTCTTCACATTTTTGTGGAATCGAAAGTCCTGCCCCGGATTAGTGTTCGTTAAAACTCTTAGGGCCATATTTATGAATCCCTCCCAAGAGGTGAGTGGCTCCCAGGAGTATATAATTTCAATGCCCCTGGGAGCCACTCACTCTTGGGGGTTATTCATAAATATGGCCCATAGAGTACTATAAGAGACACCATGGGAATTGCTGAGCTCAACTCAAGTTGTGTTTAAGATAGTATGAAATGAATGTAGCAGTTATCCTGAGGGTGTTGTATGTTCGGTTTCCAAACTGAAATAAATCGGAATGTCCGTATTTTTTTTTTCTCAGAATTTTGGAGTCGGCAACCGTGTTTGATTTGTAGCAGAGGATGGTTGGGATTTTCCCCTCTGTGCAAAAATCTTCTCTGTCTCTGTTTTTTCAGATATATACCTCTAGTTTTGGGTATGGATCATCCCAAATACCGTATAATACGTATCACTAATTCTTCCCCCTCTTTGGAATTTCTACAAATCAAACACTACCCTTACGGGAGTCTTTTAAAGATAACTTATTGGCACCTGTATGACTTTTATTATTGATGGTGTAGTAGACATAATGTTGAGTGGATATTATTAGAAACGTTAATAGCTCAAGACAGAAGAAAGAACAGGAAAGTGGAACTGAATAAATAATCCAACTAGTGTCGCTTGTGCTCTCAGTTCCTCTTTGAAATTAAATGGAAGAAAGTTCGATGTTATGAGTAAATCATTTGCCAAAGAAGGTCGTAAAACGTCGTGGAAACTGCAAGTGTCGAACTTTAAATTTATCGTAATTTTAGAATGGCAAGCAGCGAATTCCAAAGATTTGTATTCAAAAATAAAATTTCTGGACGCTGCTAGTGTGACAAGTTGCACATGAATTATTATACATTTCACCTGGTAAATCGACAATCGCATTCAACATCAATTGAAACACGTAAATGAGCCTCGGCTAATTAAAATGTTCTGGAAGATCACTAACTGTAGTTATGAAGCTAGATGCTAATTTTTAATTTTATGTTTTGGTTTCGGTAACCTTAGGGTGCTTGAACAGCTTTTACTATAGTATTGCGGCCTCAAAAGAGAGTGTGTTGATTTTCTTTGTTTACATGCTATAGGTTTTGATCAAGTCAATTATATAGAAAATAGCAAGACCACAAACAGATAACTTCATAGTGTACATTCGCAGTTTCATGAAAGCGACTGCATGATTGCTGAACTGAGTTTGACCTATACTGAGCCAGTCAATAACTTCAATAGCTTGTTTTCCACCCGTGATACTTTTCTCGCCAACTGTAATCAGTAAAGCCAACAGAACGCTACCAAGCAAGAGTGTGTTTTATACTTGGGTATGGTTGAACTGTGTTTTGCTAGCAAACGATATTTACCGCGATAGGGAATACGTGGTACGATGGCTACAATGTTCGGGGCCGCGGTGGCTCAGTGGTAGAGCGCTCACCTCTGCTGCTTGGGACTGTTGGTTCAGTCCCTGCTCATGCCGTGCTGGTGGACAAACGCCATGAGCGTGGGTTTTCTCGGGGGTTTTCAGTTTCCTTCCACCACTTTCCTTCCACCAATTCTCTCATCATCATCCATCCGACCTCAGTGAGCCAAAGTTGCCTAAAGATCTTAAAAACTCAAATTAAATGCAGCAGCGTTCCAGATCATCACTGTGAAGTTACCTGGAAAGGTCTTTAGTAGTGAAGGAGTTCAGGAAGCACCATTAGTTTTAAACCTATTCACCCTGCTTATCATTTCTTTAGTAGCGAAGATCTATCTGTGAATTAATCAAGAGTTTAGGAAGCAGGGAAGCCCTATTAGTTTTAAACCTATTCACCCTGCTTATCATGTCAATTTTCTTTTTTCAGATGAGAGTCCTACTACACAAATGTCAGGATAATTAATGGAACTGCTTTCAATGTTTGTGGCTTGTTAATAGCTTGTATATAATTATGTTGGGCTTGTGACGGGTATCTTATTCAAAGCCAAGGTTTATACAAGTTTCTACCACGAGGGGTAGTAGAAAAGGAAAGTTAAGGTCATTAAATTTTCAGCGAATTTTAATAGGGAAGAATCTCGAAAGAAAGAAAGAAAAAAAAAGCACAATTCTAGATTGAAATCATTTACAGAGAATTTTATTCGTTAATATGTCCCGTAGTCTCTTGTACTTTGTTTCAGTGGTAACTCAGTTTCTCCTAGTTACAAAATGTAGGCAATTTTCCTCTATGCGGAACTCCCTCAATCATTTATTTTAAAGGTGCGTATATTCAGTACAACGTTACGATTTGCTAAACCGTCTTGTCTCATATTTGTCGAGATAATTACGTCATTTGTACCGAGCCGCCGTAGATCAGTGGTAGAGCGTTGGCGTAGCATTCGGGAGGTCCTGGGTTCGATCCCAGCGACCGACCATCCTGATTGAGGTTTTTCCACGGCTTTTCGTTAGTCACACCAGGCAAATGCTGGGATGGCACCTTCAACATAGGCCCTGGCAGACACCTTCCCGAATCCTTTTCCTCCCCCCTTTTCGGCCTGAACCTTAGATGCCGAAAGGTCTTAAATAAAATTTAAAGAAATTACGTCATTTGTGACTGCGATTAACAGCATTTGGGTGTCTTCAGCTTCAAAACTACGTGTGTTTCGAAAATGCTTCCAAAGAATTAATGTTAACTTGTTTTGGTGTGAGGAATTCACTCTTAAATTTATTGATATGCAATTTAAGAACCCTGTATATCAGACACATCAAACTATTTAAACCCGTGAACGTATAAATATAAGCTTTATTTAAAAAAAAAGTCTACTTAAATTGTAATGTAAGCAAGTACAGTCATATAATTTTAGTCCGGTAGCTCCCAGCTTCATCAGTTAAAAGATCAAAGAAATAGTAGTGATCTTACGATTACAAACAGAAGTCAGTCTAATTGATTGTTGTCGTAGTACCGTTCTGATACACGTTTGTACGTCTTTTTTTTAAAGTTTTTTTTTAAAATCACTGCTTTCTTTTTCCCTATGCATTTAGCAGATTATAGCGTAACTTGTATTTCCTCTGTAACTAAACTGTAAGCACATCCGTTATTAGGTTCCACAGTTCCTGTGTTTCTCATGTCTGCTGTAACTCTCTGCATTGAAAAAAGCAAACTCTGTATTTGCTTGTACAGAAATCCGTAGTTATGTACGTACTTTGCGTAGGTGAAATGTCAGGAATTTTGCACAGCTAAGAGAGAGACAGAGGGGGAGGACAGTAACAGGATTACGTTGAGCAGTGAGAGGAGTTTGGCTTCAAACCAAAAGCTTAGCATGGTGTCCTCCACTAACTGCGGTTCGCTGATTTGCAGTTATGTTTAAAAAAAAATAAAAACAGAGAAGAGTGAGAGGGTGGCATTTGGAATGTTTAATTTTCAGTACTTTTTTATTTTACCGGAAAAAAAAAACGCTGGCAGATTTTCAGTTCTACGTTGTATCACGTGTGCATATTAATTCACTTTGCCAATCATACACAAACGTGCTTGAAAGCTGATTATCGAAAGATCAACATTTGAACAGAGGGACGAATGGTTATCTTGATTGGTGAGGAGGGATGTAGCATACATTCTTTGAGGAATATAGAAAAGGTTCAACTTGCAGTAACGTCTTTTATGACTGTTTTAGCTAGTTTTTAATGTCAATCAACGTAAACACACACTAAATTCGGAACAAAGGCATTCTACTCAAACAGATCATACGATGGGGGGAAGAGAGACGACACTCATTTAGAGTGGATTTTCGTTGGAGGAAAGATGATAAATTTGTGCTCGAAAAAGAGATGTGATTCGCTCTTTTCGATGGGAATATAGATGAATTTCCGATCGTAGTCAGTCAGAAATTTTAACTAGTTTGAGATAAAATATTCATCATTTGACAAATCTATGCAAAAAAGAGTGGAAAATGCAAAATTACACCAAAGGGAATAATAATAATAATAATAAATCACAGCCATATTCAATCCACTAGTGGATGAGGCCTCTCCCCGAAGGGAGGAGTTGGTCTACTGCTCCTACGCTGCCTAGACGGGTTGGGAGAGGAGAACCGAAGCTCTCACTGTGATCGCCACTGTCTTTTTTTTTATTCACAGCAGCTCCCCAATTGTCCTCACGATGCTGGGTCAACACCGAAATTTTTGAGCCACCACCGGGAATCGAACCAGGAACCGCTCGCACTGAAGCCGAGCGCGCTACCGACTAGGCTACGCAGAAACTCAACAAAGTGAATATTTGCTCAGAAATAGTAGAAACAAGAGTAATGTTCTTATGAAACAGAAGAAATAGTTGAAGGCGGCGGAAATTGAACCCCGGTCGCCCAGTCAGGTTAATATAAAATTAATTTTATGGGCGGTAACAGCACTATGGCGTACGCCCGTCCCGAAGCCCAGTCAGGTATCCAACGCTCAGATGTCTACCGTAGCCTGCGAGATAACGCCTTTGAACAGTTGAATTATGTTTACGGCCTTTAGGCATCTAAGGCTCAGGAGTCAGGCCGGCCTTCGAATGGGTCTGTATCGTCCCGTTGGATACTTGAGGACAACTTTCAAAGATGTTTATTGTATATATTGTAGAGCGACGACAAATCAACCAGCGCCTCCAGAAAACAAAGGCGCGCCAATGCGCTTAATTTTAAAAAAAATGCGCTTCTGTCATTCATGTCGGAAAACTGATGGAACCGGGATATTGATTGCTGGATTTTTGTTTGTCAACCTGTACTGTCACTGCCTGGTGGACTGAGCGGCGCAGAAATTTGAAATTTCCGAAATTGTTTCACCTTCCCTATGCATATCTTAAGGTGCATTTTTCTATACCATGTTTATTTGATGTCCTGAATGGTATAGTAAAATATCCGCGCAGGTTTCGATATGACACTTCTGACCACTTCATTCGTGGTAGCCTATAAAGGAAGTGAGAAAGTTTTCATAGCGGAGATAGAACCCCGGGTAGTATATATAGGCTTCCAACTAAGCACGAAGTAAATAATTCGTTATTTTTCTCCCTGTACACTGAAGAAGATTAATGAGCAAGAGCTTATCGCGAGTATTGTGAATAAAATGTGTAGAAGAGGAATAATCATGAAAAACCAAGTGCTCAGGGTGCATTGAAAACTCATCCATAGACACATTATTTACACTTCTTGAGCATGAAATTAAAAAAAAAAAGAAATATTATTTCGTACAGTGTAGAGAAATTTAAAGGAAAGAACTTACATGCTAGAAAACCTGCATTCGGTTTTAATCGGAAATATTTGTCTTAGCTGATGTATTGGTCTCAGATAGCTTAAAACATTCTTTTCTATTTGATGGATGCTAAAGAGAATCAATTTAAGCTACGGTGACTTCAGAGTAGGCCTAATGTATAGTCAGCGCCAAAAGTTGGTACCCAGTCGTAAAATTCATTTTCCTAGTGACTTTGAAATGTATTGACCGATTGGGGTACGGTTTCCTGTAACTTAAAAATAATGTGATTTCCGTTAAGTTATGGAAAACTTGAGTCAAATCGGTCTATCCAATGTAATCGCAGAAAAAATATCAAGTGGCCGTAGTTTAGTTTGTAGAGCGTTGACTCAGCAACTGGGACCGATCTCAGCGATCGCCCATCACGACATGATTTTTCTATGTTTTTTTTTTTTTTGTCATACTAGGCAAATGCCGGGTGGTACTACAAACTAGACCTTGGCTGATTACCTTCAAATATCCTGCCTCCCACCCTATTCCGGTCTGAGGTACCTACATATGGTTAATAAATAAAAATTCAATTCGGAGAAGAAGTTTTGCGAATCGGTAGGAAATTTTGGCGCTGACTGTGTATTATAGAAACGCCCATAGTACGGCAAGTGGAAGAAGTTTTATTTTGTCTTCATTCGTGTAATTTTTGGTACTCTCGTTAATGTTATTTCGCCAAGAAGGCACACACATTAGTTATTGTGGATAAACTGTGGTAAACTTTATTTTGTATGGACTATTTTAGTAACTGTGAACTTCGGCTCTTGTCGAGTATGTGAGTTCAGTGCTTTTTTAAAATCCACAAACAATCATGCCCTAGGCGAGATTCGAACCCGTGATCTTAGGGACTCTAGCATAACACCTCGAGACCACACAAATACCTCTGACTTTCATCTAGTGCGGTCGGTAAATCCAGGCTAATCCGTGGTCTGTAGCTGGTCTATACTTTAAACTGATTTCTTTAATTTCAGCATGGATCATATTTTTAAGAGCATGACTATAGCCTGAAAGTCATATTGCGTAAATATCTTCCTACCCTAAAATTTTTGACCTCCTGAGAAATCACGAGAGTGATTTTATTCTCTTTAGAGCCAAGTACGGGAAAGGAAAGATAAATTTCGTGGTAGCTTAAATGCGTAATCAATGCTAGTACATTTATTTTAATAAGTAATGGCATATAGTACATCACTAAATATGTTGTTTCTTCTTGTTGATCATCTACAGGTCATAAGATGTTTCTCTTGTTGATCAGTCTTTCCAAACACCTTTCGACGAAGCAGCATCCAATTAGTTCCCAATACGAGGAAGTTCTTTTTAGGTAGACTTGCTAATAGAGCAAACGAACTCCTGGCGTTCAATGACACGACTCACGGTTGTTTGTGAAAGATAGTCAGTGATCTAGCATCTGTTGTTCTTGAAACAATAATGTAAACTGTTGTAAACGAGTAACTTACACACGTGTCGTTTCACCAAACAGTTAGAGAATTGTTATTCGTTCGTTTACAGTAAGTGTGAGGGCATGAGAAACAAAGTAGTTAAGCTTTCTTTCCCGAGCTGTCTGTTTGCGATAGTAAAAATGTGATAAACTGTATCTTGTATAGGCTATTTTAGTACTATCTAGATTCGACCCGACTCAGTTGTACGAGTTCGGTGTTTTTCAGAATGCACAAATATCCATGTCACAAGTGGGTTGGAACCCTCAACCTCATGGACAACCTAGCGCCGTAGTCCACACCACCATCGAAGTCTGCCTCTTTGCGATACTGATCTTGTTGTGTAAACTGAGACTCAGGTACTTAAAATGTCGAAGACCCATAGTTTCCAAACCTCTCGACAGTAATTTTCAGACTTAGTTTCTTCGATAAACCTTAGTCCTCTGTACTGCTGAAGATGACGAAGACACACATGTTTTGGAACACTCCCGAACACAACCCAAATCTTCCAGGGCGTGGACATTCTTCGGCGAGAAATATATTTGCTCTAAAATGTCAGAACATTTGAAAGAACTTGCAGACTGGCGTACCATTTAACCGAAATTCAAACTTCCCCATACCAGCTAGTAATATTACGGTATTTCCAATGTTAATATTCAACGGAACTTGCAAGTTCATCGCAAAAGTAAGAAACGTTCGCCATTGGATTCTGTCCTGGGCAATATCAAGCCAGTATTCATCACGAACGCCTACTTCTTGAAGTTCCCTGCTAATATTGTCCTCCCAACGATGTCTCGGTCTTCCTAACGATTTATTTCCATCTGAGCTACATGACCTATCCGTGTTATTCGTCGAGATTCCATTATTCTTACAACGTCTGGTGAATCGTGGTGGAGTTCTTCATTATGCAGTCACTTCCATTCTCCAGTCGACTCGGCCCGTATATCTTTCTCAAAACCTTATTTTAAAATACACGTAACTTACGTTCATTTGCTAGGGTCGTACTCCAACTTTCGCAACTGTAAAGTATTACCGGAAGAATAACCGCTTTGTTTCAGCTCATTCTCCATTAACCACATTATATAAAACTTCATGGTCACTGGGACTGATAAAAATTCCCAGGTCAAACTACTGGAGCTAGAAACACCATGAAGGTGCGTGAATAAGAGTAGGTAACGGGGAAAATCCGACATTTTGAAGAAGTAACCATCTTGGATCTAAAATGGTAGCCAAACCCATTATTGTAGAGAATACAAAGCCTAAACCGCTGAGGCTACTGAAATGTAATTTGGAATAAAGGTTTCTCATCAGTAGGTTACGAAAATATCACAAAATGTCTCCAAAGACGCCATTTTGAATTCAAGGTGCAGACCACAAAAATCAATTTTCTACACCGTTTGAGCTAGAGATACGAAATTTGGCATAAAGGTGTATTATCACGAGTAGTTTAAGAAAATATTACAACATTTTGGAAAAGTCCCTATCTTTGATCCAAAATGACCGCCAAAACTCATTTTTCAAACACTGAAGCTAGAGAAACGAAATTTGGTATCTCGAGTAGGTTACAATAATTGGGACAAACCTACATATGGGGGTGCAGCGTCCCAAGAGAGTCTGGTTACGATAAAGGGGGCGCAGTTCCCCCTAAACCCCCAGCGAACCAAAGCGAGTCATGTATTTAAAACTACATGATTATATTGCAAGTTACGATGAAGTAGAACATTTAGTAGTGTGGATGTCTTGTAATCAGGAGGTCCTAGGATAAATCATTGCTGCCAACCATCCTCAATGAGGTTCTCTCTGTTTTCCCTCGGTCACGCCAGGCAAATGTGAGATGGTGTCTTGAATAATACAATGATAGAGAGAGATAAGAAAGGAAAAGTTTAAAAACTTGAACAAAAATATTAATTTATTTCGGTTAAGTAGCAAAGTTCTGCTCTTAATGCAAAGTAGTAATCTGTATTTGTCAGAGACGTTTCTTTCAAAACATGAACCCATGCTGGGGATTCAGTGCACTTTTGAAATCAGATTACATTAAATATCTGAAGTTTCCCTGTTAACTGAATCCTTGGTACTCTATATGAAACAGGATCATTTTTAGATCTTAAGGTGCTCGTTATTGTATCTTGTCGGAAATATGTTCTACAGAGCTTAAAAGAGAATATTGGAGTCATTATGTGTGTCTGTGTGTTTAGGAGTGTGGTGTTTCAAAAGACCGAACAAGGGATTAGATTAAAGATTGCACTCGAAAGATTGCTATACAAAATTCCATCTGGAATCAGCTCAAGATAACTGGCAACAATGACTCGTAATTCAAACCATTGCATTGGATTCTTCTTCTTTTTTCTTTGTACTGTACATTTTTAGTTTTTGAAAAATCTACTCAGTGTGTGAAGTCCCTTTTTTTCTATTTTCCATTTTGCTGTTAAACTTTAGGGATTGATCTTTGGTGCCTATATGAATTATTGTGGAGATAACTTGCAAGTGAAACCGTATTGCATGAGCATGGAAATGGGTCAGTGTAAACCTTGCGCCGGAAGCAGGTGTAAGGTTCCTGTTTCCTTCATGAGGGCAGGTGACTTGAGAATCGTGATGCCTTCAATAGGGTAGCCAGAAAATAATTTTATGGATGTAACTGGAACTTGCACGCAGTAGAACTGGACATTCAGATACGTTTAAACAAGTATATAACTAACCGAAGTCATTCTTTAGCAGAACATAACATTACTTCTGTTCAGTCTTTT
>JAGDQP010039811.1:0-17552 GCA_022664845.1 Lepisma saccharinum | reverse complement strand
ATCTAATCATTATATATTCAAAACTATTCAAAACATCACGAAATGTGAGTGCAAGAACGTGAAAATATGATTTTTCATTATATCATCGAAAAGTTATACATCTACTACTAATGAGTAATAACCATTACAGAACCTTATATCTTATTGGTATAATACACAACTTATTCATGGATTAATACACACTAACAAAACGTATACCTTAACCTAAAACTACACGTACCTTATTATGACTTTCCCAACACCGACTGGATTGGATCAAACAAACCAAAATTCAGCAACTCAACCTGAAAATAACTTGATGACCGAAAACGTATTTTGCAATGTCAGAAAACCGACCAAACTTATCGACACAATATCGTGCGCGCACGGGTCGAACGATATCTTGGCGGAAGAAATACTATTCAAAAAAAAAACCACAAAAGAGAACGAGATGAAAATCTAAATTCAGCACTTTTAGAATAAAGAATATCACACCAGAATGTCACTCAGCTTACTATTAACCAAGGAAATCCGGTTCGATCCTAAACTGCGAAATAACGATATCAAGATAGAAAGATCTACCTTCAAAATGATTACGAAATGAAATTAATATAAAAAGTGTACAGGAATAAAAGTAATGTTTACATCATCAATTATAAAATTCGTAGTCTTTCATTTTAGTTCACCCACATAGTAGATGACTCCATAATCTTCTTCAGAGGTAAGTCAGCTTCATTCAATAAACTCCTCACTTTCCAGATCCCGGATTCCCGTTCAAACTTCAGGTAAGTGATCACCTTCCTTCCAATACGTTTGACGGTAAATATCCAAGATACTCTTCTGACTGATAGGTAAACTTTTATTTCCACGTCGCTATACAGGGTCTTTTATTTCCTCACAATGTTAGAGTCGATTTTATCCGACCAAGCTGGATACCAAAATACCACATAATTAGAACTCTAGTACTGTTTCACTACTATTTCCAAGAATTAACACTGTAGCATTCATCACGACGACGATAAGTTTATATAAATGGATGAGTTTCAGTTCTCAACAAATACTTAAGGCAGATTTTGAAGACAACATTCTATATTAGGAATGAATAGGACTGTATGTAAAAAAAACATACTTGTTTACTTTGCAGCGCGTAAAGAAAATTATAGTCTATCAATCGTTCACCATAACTACGACACGGTGAACTATAACTAAGTTTATATTTCCTTCAAAAAGAATAGACTTTCTTTAATTACGCACATCGATGTCTTTAAAAATCCCGTTTTAAAATTCTTCAAACTTCTTTTATTATATCGAGCTGAATAGTGTCACACTTTTAGTAAATTATTTTTCTGATTAGCAACACTGTTAATCACTGGCTACTGTATCCACCTATTGATGGTACTTAGCTATACACGAGCGTTAATCCACGTTTTTTCTTACAGAAAAAAGAAATAATGAAAAAGTTTCTATTCGCTCCACAACAATCGCTCTCGTACTACGTTATTGTTGTTGACAGGGAACACTACGCCACTTCACGCTTATTGAATTGACGATAAGACAATAAAAACTTGTTCATAGATAATGTTCTTTGAAAGACGAATACAGTTATTTGTATCGTGTAATTACGATATTTCAAGCATAAATAAGAATCTTTCGGCGTTGTGCATACAGTTGATAAGTACGATATTTTCATCCATAAGAGTCTTGGTAAAATTAACATATCAAAAGGGGTACTCACCAGAACTGCCGTTGATCTATCTCGTTCGCATATTTGACAGTTATGTAAATATTATTCCTCACCAATACAAATAAATCTGTAATCTCCGCCTCCGGCATACAGGTTAAAGGCAGGAACAAAGACCACTATATCCAGTTAAGCAAATACACCTGGACTTGCTATTTCCGCGCAGCACTCAGAATAATCTTATTGATGGATGAATAAGTGTCCCAACCTCGACAATGGGATGAAACTTTCATTTCAACTGTTACCACTAATTATTCACAATGCAGACTTGTATTATCGTGCACGTCCACCTCTCACGATACCTTGTTACGTTCTAGCTATCCATCCGAAAAGTGTAGTCAACCTCATAATCGAGAGTTACCTTACCGAGTAATAACTCAGCTGATAGATTTTTTTTTAACTGGGACACCACAAGGATAATTATCTTCGTCGTGGGGTCGGGCAGACGTAAGTGTCGAACCAAGGAACCTTAACATTCGTGGTAGTGTATACAGTTCGTGCCCATACCAGCATCACAACCACGTGTACATCATCACTATCAACTTTACTACTACTACTACAACTGCCACCACATATCCATATACCAATATTACCATATATAATTATTTCCTATACAGCACTTGCTAATTTCATTATCCTAATAATAGACATAACATTATTCGCTGCATCTACAAAGCTCTTTCAATTAAAAGGGCACGCTTTGTTTGACAAAAGCATTAACAATTATACCACCACTTATTTGCGTCATACTTGCGTTTCCAATAAAACATTTCAAAGAACATTCCTCTCACAACTATTTTCTGTAAAATGTACTGGTGGCAGCAACCTTGTCACGTGACATGTAGAGCGAATCTCTTTGGATAAGGGCATAGAATAAAACACAAATTACACAAATACAAAAGTGTAATGACATAGAATAACATTACAGCCACGGACAGCTTAATAGGCAGTGACTTAGAATAAAACATTTTTTTTGTAACTTTGCGCCTCCTAGAATAAAACAGTTTTCTGGCTTTCATATTTGATCAGAACTCTTACTGGATATTGAAAACGGTACATAGAACACATTTGCGGTACAAAGTAAATTCTCAATTTTTGTGACAGAATGAAACAATTCTCACGCGACGACATGATTTTGAAAACATAATTGTACACAGACCACTATAATTACATGATGCAAAAGTTCAATATTTCATATTTTCTGTCGTTATAGCAATTTGGTCATCCATATAAGCTGTTGCAAATTAAACATGGACATTTCAATAAAATGGTGCAACAAACAGGCAGTGAAACAGCGAATCAGTTACTCAAAATGGCTGAAGCCGTAAGTAATATTAGTGACTAAATGAATGTTCTTAGAAAATATTGCAGAAGTATAATTTATTTTCCTGAAATTAAAAACATTTTGTGCCATTTAAGAAGGGCATGCTACTCAATTAATAGTTGTTACACCCGATTTTTGTTTAGCATATAAATATCCAGGATTCAATTACTCCAGAATTGATTATGTAATGAAAAATACTCTCTGTGTCATAGTGACGTAAGCAGACTGTGCGATCTTATTTTAAAAACAATCCTGTTTATGTGCTCGAAGAAATGCTAGAAACCTTTACCGATTGGACTTTAGTATCTTCGAAATAAGTCTCTACCGACTCAATATACCTCACTTAAGAGTTATTATATTGCTCAAGGCAGCGTATGCACTAAACATTTTATGTGAACACCAACTGCTTTTTAATATTAATAGGAACCAAATTATCGCAGAAGTTAATGTGTGAAAAAGACAGAAGTCAAGTTTAGACAAATGGAAGGTTGATTAAATTTGGATTAAGGTGTTCAGCCAATATTTTCTAGATCATATGAAATTATTGAGCGAAGTTTAAATCCTTTGAATTGATGGCAAAAGTTAGAAGATATTTATATTTTAATTGTTTCTATTCATCTGTGTATTCATGATGATTTAATGAATAGTTATCATGACTTTGACTTTATTGTGTACATGGCGTGTCTCTTATTATATTTCATTCTGATTCCTCAACTTCTGCTCTTGGATCTATTTCTGTACCATATAACTAATTACCAGTAATGAACTTCTCAAAATCACTTTTTACAACTGATATATTCCAATATGTCTCTTGTCATATCTGCAACTGGCAATTAACCAGTCAAAATTAACTGAGGCACGCTGAGTGAAGTGATTGCGATTGTAAGTCTTTGTAATTTTTTCCTCAAAATTTATTTCTAATTTATTCATACAGAAACGTACACTTGGGAATTCCTGTTTCTGGAAGACTTTCCAAAACATTTGACGTTTCTAACGAAGTTCAATTATCTTAATGAAATGTCCATAGTAGTCTTTAATATGAATTGACATAACAGACTCACTTGACGTCACTAAAAGCAGTAGGAAATCACGTTAATAATTTAGGCTTACTAGTTGCAAAGATTTTAAGAGACATTATCATAATATTCTTGTCCTTTATTTCATTCACTGTGTCACGAAACGAGAATGCAACAAATAGAATTTACATGAAAACAAACTACTAAAAACTATCTACCTACCAATGATTGAACCATCCAAGGATAATGCGAAAATTTATTCGTATTCAATGTTATCTAAGTTCACTTGTTACGCACCCTCGACATTAAATATATAATTTGGGGAACATAATTTTACAAAAAGGAGCAGAAATGTCTTTAACAGAGAACGTAAATAATGTTACATTCAAATTTAAAACATTTGTATTACTACTTTCACATTTCCATATGAGAGATATATTGCATAGGGATAAGTAGTTCAGGAGTCAATTAGGTGGCATCGAGGATTACATACCAGCACTAGGAAGGCACTTGGGTTTTGGTTCCGCTTCCTGCCATCCTCACTAAAATTTTCCAAGTGTTTTTTTTTTTTTTTCAGTTTCACTAGGTAAATTCCTGAATTGATTGTATACACATATACTAAGTCTATGCGTGTATGACCTCTATCCTACCTAATCGTTTCGTCTTCATTCTGATAACCAAGTGGCTTCACCACTTTCATTTGTGAAGGTATTAGGCCTTACCTCTCTGATGAACCTACAAAGGTAACTCGAAATAAAATCCGTAGGGATTAGTGATAGAAATAGCATTACATTAAATAAACGTTAAATTTAAAATAGAATGTTCGATGTTGCAACTGAAAATAGATCTGCAATGCTAGGAGAACCACACCTGCATTCATAATACAGGGTGCGCCAGGGAAATATGCCGATTATTCAAATAAAACTACAAGTTTGTAATTAGAAACAACATTTTTTATCTTTACAGCGAATTAAAAGCCATTTATGGATGATATTGGAAACTATGGATCAAAACATCTACATTTTAAAATGAACGTCATTCAAATGACCAACATTATCCCCAGTAGCACAGAAACGTGTTTTGAACGTTGATTTTTTTTTTGTTTATATCGTTGATTAACCGTTATGGGTTGAATAAAGAACGTTTAAATTTAAATCATATTTCAACAAAGATTTGATACTGTTAATCAGATGTTAGAGCAACATGGATTAAGCTATTATTTTCAACTATGCTATAGATTTCGTTTTATGGGATGCTTTCTAATGTAATGGAATAAAATTTGTAATGAAAAACTAAATGAATATCATTAACTATTATTTTGTGTCCTTTTGCATGTTGAAAACACGTTGAATGTCATTCTATATTCCAACTAAAATTTGGTTTCGTTGATAGGAAATTAATGTGTCGTATTTTTAACTATTATATTGAACTGTGCTCTAGATTATATTTCCAAATTAATTGAACAAAAATTGTACTTAAAAGCGAGGAGAATAAAATTAACTACGTTCCTCATGCTATCATTTGCATGTTTTTCTAAGGCGACATATTAGACTTATTGAGAAATACGTCTAATAGAAGTCTTAGACTTATTGAGATTTTAACAGGGCAGCGATGGTCAAGTGAAGAAAAATTCACATAACAAAGAAAGAAGGATAATATTCTTATTCTTACATGAGTAAACTTTCCTCAAGCAGCATTCACTTTTCTTTTGAATATCAGGACTTACTTGTGCAAACGCTGGTCTTCTTTTTTTTTTAGAATAAGAATTCAGACCCTTACTTCAATAAAACATGTGGTAGTATATACGTTTGTTTCAGTTGATACTTCTCAAAGACTTTCAAGAAGTGATGGGTGCTAAATATTCCCCTGCTACTTTTTCCTTCATGCACCCATCTAGCGTCATTTGTTGAACATCACGTTTGCACTTTCTCCCCCCCCCCTCCCATAGTCCGAATTACGGATTTTTCACACAATTCGTAGCGTTATGTTGTACAACGTCACAGAAGAAATGTTCAACAGTATTTTTAATGAGTCCAACACACATTATGAGTAACGTTAGATGCAGGATAAAAACTTAGAACAAACTGTCACATTTCGAATTGCTAAATGGTGCTGCATCGGATAGAATAGTACCAAATTATTTACAAAAGGGGCTGAAAATGGTACCAACGGGCTGATGTATGACAAAAAGAGCTGAATTTCGTGCAGTTGTACCAAGTGTGGCAACACTGCTCTTCACTGTGTATTCACCAAGGACGGAATAAAAATTATCTGGGTGGTTAAGATAACCTGGATGAATTGTGAACATCACAATAACACTTACAGTGTTACTATAATTACACGAAGATGTCATGCCTGTCGACATGCTCAAACCTGCAGGCGACTGAAAAACACATGTGGGGTGACTGGAGGGGAGGAATAATACACTGTTACCAGGACTTCAATACGTAAACTGGAATGTTGTGTGTCATTCAAGAGTTACTGCCCTGATTTCTTCATGCAACACAAAAAGGTGATAATTTTACAAAACAGTCTTGGACAATTTACTGATATTTAAAAGCAGGGTAACTTCACTAAATTTACTGATATTTATAAAAAGTGTAAGTTCACTAAGTCACATTTTTTTCACCTTATGTTAGAGCAATATCTGCCATATTTTAATACCTGAATGTAGGCGTATTAGGTGTGTGTTACTGAGTTTATGTTTGCGCAGCTCAACTGTAAGTGTTGGACACTTGTCTCAATTGATCAAAAAACAGCTTTCCTACCATTTTTATCAATTTCTTTTTTCTCCTCCTCCTTCTACAAATTAAGCATGATGGGTTCAAAATGTTTCTCGTTGGAATTTGTGTTCCATAAGCTTTCCAACGAGGTACCATTTGTTTTTCTAATATAATTAGGAGAGGGGCACGTAGTCTGCCAACGTGAAGCTCTCCGATTGCGTTGAAATTTTGGCTGGGGTCTCAATGTTGATATAAATGGCAACATTTCTAAATATGAGGGTGCAGGACAAAAACTAAGTTCAGATTCATCTTCAGCAGCTCGAAAATTATAAATAACACCTAGGTTCATGCAAACAATTGTCACTGTGGATCAGTTGCAGTTGGAAACTCCAAGTTGAGTTGCAGCATAGTCTAAGTAAAGTTGGAAAATCCAAGATGGTGGAGTATTTTCTCAATATGTTGGAAAATACGCAACTAGATTTTGGAACTTTTTGTAGGTTAACAAGGGCAATATGTAGATAATATTCAGTAGGTTTGATCTTTTTATTTTAAATATCTACTTTTTAACAAATTTTGTCGTAATTGCACTGTACTATTAGATAAAGTTGTCTCGTTTGGACGTATTAAAATACTTTCCTAATAAGATGTAAAATCAGATATCACACTCCTATTCTCTTATAATTTGCTTATAAAAATCTGGAATAACTTTAGAAAATTAAGTAATATAAATTAACATTCCTGTGTCTTTATTTCAGAACTTCAAGAAGAGTAATAATCAATGATGGAAACCGAACAAACATGAAAATATTGAATATATGTATGTATTCTCTTCAAATTAAGAAAACCATTCTAATTTATGCCTAAAGAAATGGAACATAATTTCATATTTCTGTATTGATATTGCTTATAATAAATTTAATTATTTGCTTTTCACTATAAAACCTGTATGAATGCTTTCGTAGAACTTTTCTATCCTATTTATATTGAAATTAATATTGACACAACACTATATATACAAAAGTGTCATAAATGATCCTTAGATTTGAATTCTTTCTCTCTCCCGTTCGCAAGCCCGAATAAAATATTTAGTACCATCCATTGAGACAGTCCTGGTATAATACCGTATCGTTCTGTGCCTTTCAGGCACAAGGTACTGGGTTATAAAGGATGTAGCTAATAATATAATAAGGAATAGTTTTCAGAAGCAGGTTTTAGTTTCATTCTGAATGTCGTGAATATAAAGGTAGCGCCATAACACTCACCCGGACTGTATGGTTGGTCAGTATGAAGAGCTGGACTCGTCAGCCTCTCTATAATTATTCTGTATCTCTTCTGTGACTCTTATTCTATATATAAAACCCAGTTTTCTCCTTTTAGGGAAATGAGGAGCTTAAGTAACTACATGGGTCAGCACCTTTCCAGGGGAGGTGATGGCCCATGCAGTTTGAAGCTCCTGTTTATCCACTCATACAGTCCGGAAGAGTTTCCCTGCGCTATAAACAAAATTAAAACTGACATCAACAATAGGTTACATAATGATAGAGTTACATATAACTTGTTATGTATGATTGTTCATACGCAGGCATCTTCCGCCTTTCATATTGTCTATGTAAGTATTTGTTAATCACTGCAATGTGTCAACAACATACCATACAGAAAGTTCAACTAAAAGCAGTTTTATTGTTTATTCACATGCCACTTTGTAAACTCGAATACGGTCCTCGGTTAGACCGATACCCCTTACAATACCATGAAAAGAAGAGAGGGATGAAGTACAAGGGCCCCACGAAAGGGCTAGAGGAGGCATATGCCCCCCCTGGCTTTCGCTTTTTAATGTAAAATAGGAAATTTCCTTAACAACACATATGAAAGAAGCGAAGCCTTCTGCAAGAAGGAATGAGCACCTAACGTCTGTCCACGCGTTTCATACTATTAACTCGTGTCTTTCGAGCACACTCGTCACATGCCTATCTTGTAAGTTTTACTGGAGAGCAGTTTGAAGAATGGAACTTCCATTAAAAGTAAGGAAATTATGTTTAAAAATTGAAAGTTTCGATTGGATAGAGTTATCCATTAGCTTGTTCACAAACGTTGGAAGGGAGATTTAGTTCTGAACAACCGAACTTGCTGAATAACTCATTTTTTATAAAAATGGACATGCAACAAGTGTGATCTAAAGACGCGAAATATTTGTGTTCATATATACATTTAGTGTTTCGTATATTTAGTTCTGTGTTAATGCACATCAATATCAAGGCAGGCGTCTATCCATAGGACAACAGTTCAGCCACTTTCTTGGTTACCTGGCTGTATATTTAACTTAATAGTGTTTTAAAGCATTTCCAGTGTCATTTTTACACAACACGGACGTATTTTCTTCATGACTGTTTATTATTAGGACAATAAAAGGACAGTTTGGAAAAACTTTGTAATGTAATTTCGATTAAGAATTTGAAAGTATGTAATAGGAAATTACATTTCATTAATCCACCTGTTTAGATGTCAGTATATACATTAATTTCTTTCTTGTTTTGTATGAATTAATTGGACAAAAATACGAACACCTGTGAAATTCATATTGTTCCTTTATTAGTCACCTGTTAGGCCACCACTAGCAGTTAGTACTCTTTCTAACCTTTGGGAAATGGGTTTATATAAATCCTGAACAGTCTCCAGTGGAATATTGTGCCACTCTTCCAGTAGAACATCCACCAATTCTGCAAGGAAACGGGAATCTTGCGCGCATTCGTGGCTCCAAAACTGCCCACAGTGATCGATAATATTTAATTCTGCGAAGTGAGTTGACCGAGAGAGGTGGTGTATGTCGTCGTCGTGCTTCTCAAACCATTGTTGTATGACCACGTATTTCATTTTTAATTTCATTCTTTTCTAATATTTTTGGCCAACAGTGTATTTAAATTTTGTACAGCTTAAAATTTATATTGTATTAATTCTAAGATTTGTCTTGACGTTTATGAATCATGATAAATAGCTATTATTGTATCAAATCTCCAAAGGTAATTATTCATCTTTACATAGCAACGTACAACAGATGTGACAGTGATATCATTTCCGTCCTCGTATACAATCCTAAATTACGTACAATGTGACACTTCGATTTAACCTTGACTCACAGGAACTCTGAAATATTACAAGACCTACGTGACGTCCAGACAATATGTCATGTGAACACCAATAATATAATTTTCCAAGAAATGAATAAGACTTCACCTTGAACAAGTGTTACTCAATATCCTCCAAGAAAATGACTTAATCTCACCTTGAATAACTGTAATCTTCCTACGAGAAACAGACAATGTCATTCCTTTCTTTCGAAAACAACCATATATAAATTTGAGTGAAACCGACTATCGAGACGACACAACCGACACAGACCGCACAGACCACATAGACCTCATAGAGCGCATATATACAGCTTAAAATTATCTACAAAACTTACTTCGATTTGGACTTAGAATTCTTCACATTGGGTTTAAACACGATTAAACCATTGACAGTGGAAGTGATTGTTTATTTTACGAAAGTGCATCCATCACATCATCCATCAGCTAGAAGTCATCTTAAAATTACGAAGGTAAGTTGCTCACTCTTAAATTATCTAAAATGGTATTGTTATTGTTTCAATATAGTTTGGTACTTGGAGCTTAGCTTAGCTATACAAATCTTGTTTTAATTTTATCTCAACTTAGCTTAACTTAACTTGATTTCATGTGTTTGTTAATCTTATTTTAGTTTGATTCAGGATTCACAACGCCGTCACCAATGATATGTATTGGCATCTCTTATTTTACGTTTAATGTTTAGATATGTAACTTGTGTAATTCAGAAACTTAGCAAAGACCAATAATAAATGTCTTATTAAATGTTCTCCAGTATTTTCTCATCTCCAGCCAAGTCCGATAAAGAAGGTGACCATCGCCTTCCATCTAGTTACCATGCCGATGGCTTGGACACGTCCCGTGAAGTTCAACGCCTTTATTAAAGTTTAGACCTCATCACAGTCTTAACGACCCCCGTATTTCAGTCACTTAGCACCATGCTTGCAGTGGACCAGCTCTGTGAATGGGCGCATTATCCTCCTGAAAAAAGTATTCTTGTTCGGAAATGTACTATGGACCACTAGATGCACAGGAACTCCAACAATGTCCAGAAGTCGCACGCAGTAACGCAATCAGTTAGACTGATGATGGAGCCCACTGGACCTCACGCAATCCCTTCCCAAACCACGATGAAGTACACTGCTAAATTTCTTATTTGCAGTTCTTCTACAGAGGAGGGACGTTGTATCAATAAACCATGTTATTCTACTAACAGTGCAGTGCAAGTATCTGCTAATAATTTTGAAACCTTTTAATTAGATTAAAAGTTGTACATACGCCAAAACAGTACAATTGAAAACAGCAGTCACAGACATTTGAAATTTCTTTCACTCTGTAAATTTTGCATTGAGTAAAGAACGAGTTACTACTGCTATTCTAACGAAATACCAGTAATATGGACAATACTGCAATCATTGACATTTGTGATTTCATTTATCTCAGTATTTCCTTTCATGCCTTAAACGAGACATTTCGAAGACGCGCTGAAGAAAGGTTCAATATTTGCCTGATATCTTTTCAACTCGTATGATCTTGTATAACTATGTGTACAAATATGAGCAGTTCTATTCATTACAACAGTAAATTTCTGTCGGTATATTTTTGTAAAAAAAAAAGTTTCTGACAATGTTTCAAAATTTTAAATTTCCAATGCGTATCAATCATAAAGTTTGTAGATGGATCTAAGGAAGCCTTGCAAATAGCAGAGGGATAGACAAACGCTAGAAGAATATAACCCCAAACAAAAATATAATGGTGAAGGGAAGTAACTTCACCATTACCACCTTGAGGCTGAAGATGAATGACATCGGCAAGCATCAGAGACGGACAGAGGACTACATCTTGAATGTCTGCCTTTACTGCGTTGTCGTAGAGCTGACAACCATACACCGCTAAAGCACGTCAAGAAAAATAGTAACAGATGGTTCATAGATTCTCTTGGAGTAAAATATTCCGGAGGTAAACTAGTTCTTCATTCGGATCTCCGGGCGGGGACTGTTTCAAGGGGCTCCATGAACAGGATTAAGAAAGACTTTAGAATAGGAACGTGGAACGTACGATAGTTATACCAAACGGGTGTTCTTCAGGTGGCGGTACGCGAGACCGAGAAGTACCAGCTGGACTCATTAGCGATACATGAAGTCCGGTGGAAGGGCCAAGATAGCATCCGACAGGGCAAGTACATTTTCTACTACGGGGGAAAACAATCATGAATTCCTCATTAAGGGTTCCTCATTAGGAACAGTATCCTTCCGGCGGATACCGTAAACCAAAGACTATCGTACGTTACAATACGTACTCGATGGGGCGACACAATATTCATAAATATCTATGCTCCCACCGAGGTGACTAATGCTAACGTCAAAGTGATATTTTACGAGGAACTAGAAAGATTGTTTGACCCGTTGACTTGTGCGCCGGAACGGCGGCCTTGGAGATAGTTCTAGTACTAAGTTAATAACTCGTGTTCAGTGATTCCATAGACAGCGAATAAAACAATTTGCCAAATATCAAATTAATACCGTGACAAGCTCGTGACGTGACATCTACGTACTTGATACACGTGGCGTGATAACCGACTTGCGAAAATGACAGACAGAGGAAAAAAGAAGTCTGCGATGGCATACCTAGACTTCACCAAGACGAGTATGGCAAACCTTGCAGATGAATTTAGAAATACAAAAACAACACGATAGAGGAAAGGGAAATGACCCACAGGAATATTTACTTAGCAAAATGGAAATACAATGTGAAAAGGAAAAAGTACACTTTGTAAAACCAATGTCAACCAAAGAAGAGAGAGAGCTATAGGAAAAATGCATAGAATAAATAGACAGTGAATGGATAGAAAACAAACAGGGAACAACGGAAACATTCTCGCTAGCACCGAGGAGTGTCAGGAGGTCATAAGTACAAGAAGAAAGTTGAGAGGCCACACCCGGTAAAGTAGCCGAGGAAATAGAAGAATCCCTGAAAAGCGGACTGGAATCAGCGGAAGAAGAGAATGCCAAAAGATACTAGCGGCAGGAAGAAATCTCAGAATTAAAGATAAAAAACGCATACCTGGAGGGAAGAATAACAGAACTAGAAAAATACAACAAATTGACAAGAGAAAACGACAGACTAAGGGAGCAGGGATTAAACGTCGTCAGATGGCAGACCAAAGAAAAGGAATAACAGTTTCATAGAAAAACATCAAAACTGCAAAACAAGACTCAATTGATCCAGAGGTCAAACTTTCAGAACTAGAAAGCTTCAGTCACCATTTGGAAGTTAGAAGGAAAGAAATAGAAGACAATATGTAAGAAAAAGAAGAGGAAATAGAAAAGTTGCACCCTTAAAAGGGAGCACTACAATGAGAGGAGAAAAATCAACGAAAGCGCAAGCACCGACGTTTGCTGACTATGTTAAAAAAAACAAGATTTCTGATAAAACGAAGATAATCAAAGAAAATAGGAGGGCTATGAAACCTACAGTGATAATTAGGCCAATAACAGATGAAACGATCAAGGATATAAGGCTGAAGTTTTCAAGAACAATAGGCAGGACAGACAAAATAAATTTTCAAATAATCCAAAGTAAATCGACATTAATATTGCAAATGCAACCAAAGAAGACGAAGAAAAACTAATGAAACACCTCAAGGTAAACAGAAATTTCTTAGTAGACAATAGGAGAGAAAAGAGGAATCCAATGCTGATAGTTTACGAAATACTAACGGAAATTAGGAATGAAGAAGTAGTGGAGGAACTGATAAAAATAATCTATACAGCTTTACAGAAGAACAAAAAAAGATGATAAAACCAAGGTTCAAGATGGGCTCACGTGGCAAGGATAGACACCACCTGGTTATAGATGTCCCTCGGTTAATAAGAAAAATACTGCTTAACCAATCCAGAATATACATAGGTTTTGAGCCGACAAATATTGAACACTACCCTGTGGTCCCAACATGCTTGAAGTATAATGACCTCGGGTATATTGACCTGACTCTGAAAAAATGAAGAACGGTGCGGCCATTGTGGGGAGAAGGAGCATAACAAGAACGAATGTCCAAACAAAAACAAGGAAAAACCTGCATCCCTTGCCATATCAGGAACAAAAATGCGAAACTAAGAACCAGCAAGAATGTGCCCAATATCGAATACAACTACAACGAACAATAGAAAAAATCATTATGGACCCTGCAGAACAATACGCTAATCCGAAACAAGAAGGAAAGGAGAGAAATAAACCATACTTAATAAAAAGGAGTCAAAAAAGACTCTTGGGATTTAACAATAAAAAGAAGATTAAAAAATTATATGAATGGATAAATAACGAAAAACTACCAACGGAGGAATAATTTGATTTTAAATGGGGCAAATACAAATGGACAAGGAAAAACAAATAACCCCCAACTGACTACTTTTCCGAAGGGGTTCGCCCAGGTAATATCTCGGTCAAATGGCAGGGTCTTCGTCGATGAAACTAGAACATTAAACATTGAAATAAGGGACGGAAAGTTTTTGAAATTGTACTATAGTATAAATAGATACGATAGTAGAATAATAGATGTGAAATGATCAAGGAAAGAGTTTCAAGGCGATCTAAAGCCCCTCCTGGATATCTTGTCCACATGAAGAACAAGCTCTAGAAAACAATTTACAATACTGCAACTAGAATGGGTCTCTGGCATACGCCACCTACAGAAGTCCTGAAAATTATAAATAAATGGAAACATAAAATAAAAGGAATTGGCTTAAAAATGTTAATTAATTGAAGAGAACTTTTCAGGACAATCCAAAAAGAACTTAATCAATTAGAAGATTAAACCCAAAGAACCCAAGAAAACAAAAACACAGAAGACACGGAAACAGAAGCTGAACGAAAGCTAGTAGAAACATCAGCCAACGAAGAAAACGCATGTGGACACGGTCCGGGGGTTGAGACGGAGAGCACCGGCATGAAACCGAAGAGGAGGGGGATATTAATAATAAGTTACCTAGAGCAAAGAACAAAAGATCGTATTGGAGAGCCTGAATACCTATACTATGCTGACAGAAGAAACAGAATAACAGCCAGAGGAAATATCCAAGAAGAAAAACCGGTACAAATCTGCATAAATAAATCGGATGAAGAAATAACAACCATGAGAAAGAAAGAGCTGACTGAAAATAATTTTAAATTTATTCCGAATAACTTGAACCAAAACGTGCATTTAGATTACAATCTGTCACAACTGGAGGAGGCGGCATTGAAGATAGTAATAAGATACATGCATCCCAACGGTAGAAATATAACCATCCCAACAATCGAAGAGGTAGACAAGATAAAGATTAAAGCAAGCGGTATTACATCGGATCCAAAAGATCCGCTGGAATTAATAGATCAAGTATTCGACAGGAGGGTGCAAACATTTTAATTAAATAATGTCTATAGGCAGTTCGTGATGACGTATGGCCGAATAGCATTTAATCCGGCAGAAAAAAAATCCCGGTATGCTATTTACATACAAGACAGTCCTGTGGTATGCTAAGGATAGTACAGCCAATGCGGACCGATCTAAAACCGCCAGCAGTGTGCTAAGAATACTGTGTGAACATCAAAGTATGGTCATAGCACGCATATGGGAGCCACATACATATAAAGGCAGATTTTTGGGAACACAGGCCGACGCATAGTGTGATACATTGGCATTCTAGCGGGCCAAAAAGGCAATTTCACTATTGTTTCGAATATACAACAACATACAAAATATCAATGGCAAAATATCCTTTCATTTCAGTATAATATTTAGTTTCGTGGACAATTGAAGATTCAGTAAGTGTAATGACCTCAAAGTGCAAGCACCAATAATATATTTGTGCTGCCTTGTGCAGCGTGAAGTACTTACACGAGTTTAATGTTTATATGTGATGAACAATTTAGAAAAGTGGTGTTATGTTGTTATATTGTCGTATTCTTCAAAATACATGTATGTAAGCTCAATGGTTCAAATATTTATGTACTAACGTTCAGAATCACATGTGACAGTCCGAATGTAATGAGAAAAAGGGCAAGGAAGGTGAAACTTGTCCGCAGAGCAGGGTGGCGCTGTATGATTTAACTAACATAGACTTTTGTTCCATCAATCCAACACACAGTGTAATAGCGATGGGCAAAATGGCTACTTTTCCATAGCAATGCTAGCAGTAACATCTATTGTAAAATAACTGTGAAAATTAGGAGTTAAAAATAACAGCTTAGGAAAACCTTTCCAAATGGGAGTTATTTGTTCTCAATTTAAAAATCAGTGAAAAACACCATTTTAGACTAACTTATAAATCTGTAGATTGTTATCTGTGTAGTGGATTACTAGACTATCGTTAGGACTTGGTAGCGTAAAACGTGTTGTAACTGTCGGAAAACTATTGTATATAAGTATCGTAGTTTTAGAAATTTAGTTACGTATTCTCTTCGCGATTAACTAATACAACCGCGATTAAAAGCTAATAGTTAATTGAAATTCAGTCGGCTATAAAAGAACTATTTTACAGTACAAACGAGTAGACTAATAAAAATACGTATTAAGTAATAATTACTTCGGACTAAATATATTTATGAGTTTTTGGCACCTTCGACTCATGTCTAGATGAGTTAGGTAGAAGATGAGGAAAATATTAGCCAGAGCCTTACTTACCATAACAATGGTAACATCGCGGCATATTCTCGGAGAATGTGAGAGAAACCTTGAGAAACTTCTGCCGCGGGCTTCAAATTCGAATATTTTATTGATGACCTTCAGGCATCTAAGACTCGGGTGGGATAGGAGAGGGGGCATGCGGTAAGATGTCAGTCAGGGTATAAGTTAAAGGTACCATCCGTCATTTTCCTAGTGTAGAGGAATACACCTAAAAACTCAGGAAAGTAGGTCGCTAGCTAAGCCAATGTTCTACCACTGAGCTGAAGGCTTCAAATCCGCGTACCTTTAAATTACCGATCCGAAGTCGCGACGTTACCGCTTGGACAAAAAGGGGTGGTTATAATTGATTTGCGAAAAACAAATTTATTTTTTTCTTCACAAACACAGGCGCACAAAATATTATAAGTATAATGAAACGAAATATTAGGAAAATACTATTAGGTTTCAAAGAAAATGACGACTCGTTCGGGGTTGAAAGTATAGCCTTAGAATTCGACACCACAGCTAACTATTACCGTTGCATGAACTACAGTGAATCGCGTGGTAAAAGACACCGAACCTGACTTAATCTAACCAATGGTTAGTGAAATTTATATATTTTGAAAATGTGTATATGTATAAAATAGAAAGTTCTTTTTCTTAAAAGTCACCCTGCCGAGAACCGAACTCGGGTCATCGGGCAAGCTGTCCGATGCGGTAGCCACAAAGCTAAGCACGTGCTTGTTAGCGGGCGCTTGTCAGTGTTCTTTATGTGGCACTGCTTCATGACACGAAATGAGTGAAAACATGTTGCGTAACGTAGCCGATACTTCCTAGAATGACTCCTAGAAATAGAAAATGAAGTAACAACATGCACCTCTTTCTTTTCATTGGTGTGCTGTTGTTTACACCTTCAAGTTCGGATAAAAGTAACAGTTAAAGAAGTAGGTGGTGCTTTTTATCAGTCTTAGCAATGATAACAATTTAGCCAAAGTAGCAGTGCAAAA
>JAGDQP010039810.1:7038-17553 GCA_022664845.1 Lepisma saccharinum | reverse complement strand
CGTGATGGTACACCTTCATATCAAATTTCGTTTCTCTAGCTTCAGTGGTTTGGAAAATGGTATTTGGGCGGCTATGTTGAATTAAAGAAAGCGATTTTTAAAAAGTTTTCTTACATTGCCGTTACCTACTTGTGATGGTACACCTTCATACCAAATTTCGTTTCTATAGCTCGAATGGTGTGGAAAAAGTTTTAGTGCGGCCATTTTGATCCAAGTTAACAACTTTTTCAAAAATGTAAATTATTCCTAAACTACTCTTGTTAATACACCTTTATGCCAAATTTCGTATCCCTAGTTCAAACGTTCTGGAAAATGGATTATGAAGTCAGCCATTTTGGATTCAAAATGATGTCTTTGCAGATATTTTGTAATCTACTAGTGATGATATACCGTCATACTTCGAAATTTCATATTTCAATTTTTAACATCTTTTTTCTTACAGAACCTCAAAATCGCTGATTTCGCAATAAACTCTTGTTCCTGTATAGCATGCTGACGTTTTGTGACACGCGGAACTCGGCTGCATGCACTGCCGTACGTGTTGATACTCCCCTCGATTCGCTCGCGTCGCTGCGCCAAGAATCCCACGGCAGGCCGCGCATCGAACTTGAGGAGTTTGGAGGAACTGCGTCTTTTTATCACAACCAGAATCTGCAGTGCACTGCGCCACATGATGCAGATATTCCCTCATACTCCAGAGCGCTGCGTCCGAATGGGGAAACTTCCACATTCTGCCTGTATAACATGCTCCTGGCAGTGCTAACGTTTGTGACGAGTAAAACTTGGTGGGACACGCAGGAGTATTCGAAGTTGGCGCGAGGAACTAGGCTCATCCATATTCCATTTCACCACTTTTGAAGGAGTTGACTGGACAGTTTGAACCCCTGCTGCTTTTGTTCGTATTTCGCAGCTTTTTACACTTGTGTAATGTATATACTCGCTTCGCCTCATTGGGGCGCTGCACCCAGAATTCCAAGATGGCCTCGTTGGGGCGCACCCCTTTATCGCAATCAGGCTCCAGCTGGGAACTGTACCCTAGTAGGGGAGACGAGGCGAATTTATTCTAACCTACTCGTAATGGTACAACTTCATACAAAATTTCGTTTCTCTAGCTTCAGTCGTTATAAAGTGGGGCTTAGGCGGGCATTTTGGATAAAAGATGGACACATTTTTAACGTTTTCTTATATTTTCGTGACATACTCGTGATGATACACTGTCATACCAAATTTCATTTCTCTATCTCGAACGATATGAAAAATGGTATTTCAGCTGCCATTTTGAATCAAAGATGGTGAATTTTTTAAAACGTTGTTGTTTTGTTTTCCTAAACTACTCTTGATAATACATCATTATGCCAAATTTTGTATCTCTGGCTCAAGCAGTTGGAAAATGGATTTATGACGCCCGCCATTTTGGATTCAAGATGGCGTCTTTAGAGATATTTTGTAATATTTTCATAATCTACTAATAATGTTGTACTGTCAAACTAAATTTCATTATTCTAGCGCCAGCCGTTTAGGCTGTGTATTCTTTAAAATTTTAGGGTTGGTGGCCTATTTGAATCCAAAATGGCGACTTTTTCAAATTTTTAAAAAGTTTTCCTAATTTACTATCAATGATGTAGTTTCATACCAAATTTGACTGTTCTATCTTCAGTCGTTTAGGCTGTGTATTCTTTGAAATTTTAGGTTTGGGGGCCATTTTGAATCCAAGATGGCGACCTTTGCAAAATGGAATTTTTCCTTTATCTACTTATCACCCTCTACCTTCATACCAAATTTCATGTTTCTAGCTTACTCCAAACACCCTAAACAATATGATGAGTGAGTGAGTCAGCCTAAAATGTGCAATTTCAGGGGTCCACAACTAGATCATAGTTTGAGATACGAGTATGAAATTTTGTACATCTGCACATATTTGCCATATCTCCTTAACGGCAAAAGCTCATATTCCTCTCTTTAACATCTTTTTTCTTACGGCTCCCCCAAATCGTCGATATTGCCATAAACTCTTGTTCCTGTATAACATGCTTCTGGCAGTGCTGACGTTTTCTGACGTAAATAACTTGGCTCATGCACTGCCGTGCATGTTGATATTATCTTGCTAAAAAGGCAACAACATTTTTACTTCAGATATATAAGGATTAATATAGTTATAATTGGGTATTGCTATATTATTTATGGTGCTTTCTTCAGTCAATAATAATTCGAATTTCATTTATTCTAGGATGTATCGGAATGAACTAACATTTACAGTTGATATCAGAGAGTCAAGACTAAAAGTTTATACTTGAAATTTAAAAAAGGTAGTCTGTTGTTTTTGTAAATATCATGTGTCACATAGTCGATGATTACTCTTATATTGTCCACTGTCTTTAATAATATAATAGCAGTACACGTAAATATCCACCCCATCGTTACTTTTAAATTTATCATTGTAGTTTCTTATATACAGAACTACTTTTTCAAACACTTTGTTTTTATTCAGTTTCATTGCCTGAGCTCGTGTTTGACCACCTAACATTTTACTACTCCCGGTGTTTACTTTTTTCTTTTAATTTTTCTCTCTTAAAAGCACCGTTTTGATCAATTTTTATAAGTTTCTTAAAATTAATAGAAGTATTGTTCTTTTATTGTTGCCATTCACTCAAACTTACTGGCAAACCAATTACTTATCAGTGCTACTTGCTTCGGCAGATGTTTCGTCAAGGGACGGAAATAGTATTTGTTGATCCTTGCCTTTGTTTAAGTTATCAATATTGTTCATTTTATGTTAATCAAGAAGGTGTTAGGATACCTGTTTTTCTGGATTTTCTCCTCTGTCTGAGAAAACCGTAACAGGTACGTGTTTGTATATTTTTCTCTGCTGCGTTTCCTTTTTCTTCTCTTTCCAACTATGGTAGAACTACACTGCTTGACATGTTAGACTCGCTCAACGTTATCACGTCTATGTTGGGGTCACTAATGGAACAAATTCTTGCTGTCGTTAACACTGGCAATCCTTCATCATTTAACACTAACAAATTAATTCTTTATTTTCACTACGTATTATCACTGACGTTCATTTATTGTATTTGGAGACGAAAATTCGATTGCTACGTTTTAATACGACTAGTCTTTTACCATCATATACGTTTTTCTATACGTGCTGATTAGGATACTTTACCTGTGTAACGCGTTTCACTTAACCAAATTATGATATGAATTCTTTGAGCTGTTGACCCCAGTTTTGATATGGTACACTTGAAATGCCATTTTGAACATTTTCAGCGGATGCAATTTCAACTGCTAATGGACAAACACTACTGTCCATTAAAGACGTAATGACTCTTTCATCTTTCTTTTTTTTAGTTTAATTTAGATACGCATTTCAAAAAGATTTCTTATAATCTGGATCGTATTCAATCGAGTATAAGCTATCTTCTGTTGCCTCATAATATTATGTGTTTCTAATGACAATGCACTTCTGGATAGTTCTCTTCAATCTATTTTTATCGTTGGTGTTCTCGGTATTGACATTACGTGACTCGTGTAGTAATTTTAACTACTTTGCTTGTATTTCATTTCCAACAACGCTCCGTACACAGTTACTTCAGCCAAACTGGCTTCTGTAGATTCGGCTCAGATAAACTGTCTGTAAAGCAGCGAGAGAGCGACTCTCCACTGAGCTACAACAATTTGGTACTAAAATTGGTTATTAAAATGAAGGATATATATATCTTTCAATAGTTCAGATTACTTGTGGTTGTTTTCAAGGTTCTGTTATGTTCAATATACGATTAAATTGGTATTTTGGGAGTTTAAATTGGTGGTAAAATGTTTAATTCTTGTATTGATATTAAAAAGGATAATTCTCTCAAAAAATAAATGCATTATTTCTGGCTTAAAATATAACTTTGCGATATTTTAATTTTGGTTTCCTTTTTGTTACTTACGGTACTACAAATCTCTAATGTAGATTATTAAAAATATTTAAGTATTAATTTACATAATTTGTATTTTCTTGAGAAAATATGATTACTGGAATTTTATCCTTTTTAATCTTATCGATTCAGAATGAAATGTTTTGAATGAAGTGTGTTTATAGGTTTCTGACAATATTATACTCTAAGAATTATACATATAACAATTCGTTTAGGAATTAGAAAATTTTTTCAATATTTATATTCGTTTTTAAATTGAAACATATTTGTTATTTCTCTGTGATCAATAATTTTTCAAATTAGCCATTACATAACACATATGTATTTAAATTTTGCTTTCTTTTTTCCTTCTCCTTCCCCCCTCTCTCTCAACCATATCAATGCTCCCTCCCCCCTCTCTCTCAATCATATCAATTCATTGTTTAAACATTATCAATCTATAAATCGGAAACGTAAATTACATTAACTAATATTGAAATAATGCTTTTGTGATAGAACATTTCTCAAGGACATCTCCTAATTGTCATTATTTGAACCAAAGAACTTTGCTTATCACAACTTTTATGACCATATGTCACAAAATTGACTAACAAAACAAATATTATATCATATGTCTTCTGACTGAGAGAGATACGATTTTTCGTTCATTTTAACATATCAATAATTCTAGCATCATACACGCCATTGCTCAAATTTTAAGTTCTGTGCAGTTTATTATCTCCGCCTTTAGACTTCAGCAAATATGGAACAAGAATTGTAGTCGGACAGCGTTTACATCTCTTCCTCCAATAGTTTACATCAGACCTTTGGTCTGATGCCTCTTTCTGCGAGGGTGAAAAACAGTCGAAGACTATTGAGATTTTCTTTCTTGTCTTTATTTGGTTTATGGAGTCGGTTTTACTTTGTCTCTGTTGTATTTTTCTATTTTAGTTATTTCCGACTATTTGACAGAAATTGATAAAGTTGAAAACGCTACAGAGAAATTTATGCAACAGTCTGAACCAGTACTGGTGATAAGTATTGGTGTTCTGTGTTCATGTATACATCTGGTGAAAATAGAATCTATTACCTGTTTATTGGAGAAAATAACTGAAGTTGAAAAACTTTTGAATTTTTCGAATGTTCACCACAGAACAACCTTTCAGAAGTCAACTTGTTTCACTGGCTCATTAGTTTCATACTTCCTTATCACTTTTTTTATACAATATGGTCGTTACAGGTATTGAACCCTCTTTACAATTCTTGCCGATCATTTTATGGATAGCTAATAAAATGCTGATAGCACTACAGTTTAGTATTTTATGCATCTTTTTAAAGGATGTGTTCTTATTGCTAAAATAAGAACTCAAAGAAGTATTGCGTGATGTCGAACCGAAACAAGTTCACAAAGCTTGTACAAAAGTTGCAATTTTTAGTAAAAAAATACGACATAAAATTTAGAACATTTGAGAAATTAGAAGAGCTGTACAATTTACGTTCTTGCCACTTTGACTTGTGTCATATTTCTTATGCAGTTATTTCCATGTTTCAATTTCAATTGGTTCTAATATTTGTGATGTCATTTTATGGCATTGTCACGTGTTTTTGGTGAATTTTTTCGTTTCCATAGCTTTGAAGAATTGGGAAATTGATTGCATTTATAATTTTTTATTCAGTGGCTGTCAGCATACTTGCTTTCCATAACGTTTTGTTTGAATTCTGCAGATATGCTTCAAAGACAGGTAAGAAATGTTTATCTTAGAACGTAATAATTTTGATAAACTTTTTGGTTTTAATTTGGAGAGGGGGGGCAAAAGTTTATAATAGATCTTACAATATTTGCACGTACAGGCAATGGTAACATTTTTCCTAATATTCTCTGTTATACACTAGTATATTCAATATACTGGGAGTTTTAGTGTTCTAAAGCAAGCAAGTATATGAATTTCATCAATACCCTAACTCAAGGTTGTATAAATTACAATGAATTTTACTTTTTATCCTCATATACGTATTTATTTATTTTGAAGTTGAAATAAGTTTCGAAACGTCTTGTGTTTTTCTTCTTAACCTATTAATCCTTGGAAACGTTGTGTGTCTTTTTTTATTTCATGCACGCTCTTGAACACATCAACCAAAACCATTCTAGAAACGTTCACAAATAAATTCTCTATGATTCATTAACACTACGGTAGTGGTTGGTATGTGCTTCGTTTTAATTATTTCGTCATCCTTGCCGTGCCTGTTTCCGTTCCTCATGAAGTTTAAAGCATTGTTCATCAAACAAACGCTTTCTTCTCTCCTGTTACTTCTCACTTAAACGTTCCTTCATTGTACCCATCACTATATTACGAATTGCTTCCCACATCTTACATCAATTTCATTATTAATATAATCTTTACTACTACAACAATCGGCTAAGATTTCGAACCCATTTGAGATTTCCAGTTGGTAATCTGCTCTTACGCTCGGATTATGTAATCGTTCAACTACGAATTCCAGTTGTTTTGATCCTTTGCCTTCTCTGTTTGATATCACTAATTTTTCCTTCACTTTTGTGATCACTAACTGATAGTTGGTGTCATCTTCCGCTCTCGAAGGCCTGAGGTCGATTATCTTCGTCTTTGTCTATCTACTAATATGTGATCGATCTTGTTGAGAGTTTTGCCATCCGGAAATAGCCATGTGTATTTGTCTATGTCTTTGTACTGACACTATACATTATCATTTGTATGTTACTAAAATATTACATGATGTATTCAAAGACGCCATCTTGGATCCAAAATGGCGGACCTAAGAAAACATTTTCTACACCGTTTGAGCTAGAGATACAAAATTTGGCATAAAGGTGCATTATAACGAGCAGTTTAAGGAAATATTACAACATTTGGGAAAAGTCGCCATCTTGGATCCAAAATGACCGCCCAGAATCCCTTTTTCACAGCGTTTGAGCTGGATAAATGAAATTTTACTTGAACTTTTACCATCACAAGTAGGTCACGACAATATAAGAAAACTTTCAAAAAGTCGTCAACTTGGATCTAAAATGGCCGCCCCAAAAACCCAATTTCCAAATCATTGAAGGTAGAGAAACGAAATTTTCTTTGAAGGTGTATGACCAAGCGTAGGCTACAATAAATGGGCAAACCTTCCTTTTAAGGGCGCAGCCCCGCGTGGGAGGATACAGATGGATACCATGGTGGTGTAGTGCTGCAGTGATATTTTGGTTAAGATAAAGGAGGCGCATCCTCTCAAAAGCACTGAAGTTGGGAGGCGAACCCCCTACGGGGGTCTGGAGGCAGCGCTCCAAGCGAAACAAAGCGAGTATATATATATATATATATATGCCACTATCATTGCGACTCACTTACATTTACTGTTTGCCGTCATTATGTGACCCCGGTGTTTCTGAGATCTCTACAACGTCCAAGTACCTCAAAAAACTTCACTTCTAAAATTGGATCCGGGATTCCGTTTGATATAAAAGTGCATACAAAATGTATAACTTAAGTTCCTGCACATTCCGTGCGTGGCGTTGCCCTCGCTAATCGTATAAAGGTGTATAACTTTTTTCACTCATGCCATGCATTTACTGGAATCCGCATAGACGTTGCCAAACCTGACGCGTGATCTAACACACACTTAACTGCGCATGCGTTCATTTCTCCCACCAGTTCTTGCTGTCTTGTTCCTCACAACGTAGAGAACTCATAGTGCCTATGTGTGCGTGTGTGTGTTTTGCACATACATATTGAAAACAGTGAAGGGCTCTTATTTGGATCACGAAAAGAGGGTTGGGTGATAAAAGAGCAAACTTGACCTTGGCGTTCCATTCGGAAAGGACGAAAGGAGATGGGAACCAAGTTACGAAGCAACAGTGCAGAAATTAAGGTCATGAGGCCATCTTAAATAGCTCTGTGTATTCTTATGGGTTTAGTGCAAGAACCCCTCGCAATCAAAAAATAAATTGTAATGACTCTAAAAGTATAAATGATGTGGAGAAACTGAAAACAGTTTTAGTATCAGAGCTATCGGGAGTTTTCAACCTCAAATATTAATGGTCCTCCGTGAAGTTTTGGGTTTGACGCTCCCCCCCTTTTCAAACACAGTAGGGGGAGAAAAAAAGGATAAAGTTTTGGGTTCAGCGAGCTTCAAAATGGAAGTAAAGAACAATTTGGGGTGACAGTTTTAGGTCCCTTGATAGCAAAAACTAAAATAAGGGACTTTATATCCGGCTCCTGTCTGTCCGTCTGTCTGTCAACAGCAAGAAATTATATCTCAGGAACCAGAAGACGTAGGAACTTGGTTGAGATGTCCTTTGAAAGTTCTCGTTAATTCATTAGGAATGGCTATCTTACTTTTTGTATTAGTCACCCCCTATAGGATGAAACGGATGATTGGGGTACAACTCAGAGTCTTATATATGGAACTAGAAGACTTAGGGACTGCTTGACATGTCACTGGATGGCCCTCGTCAGTTCATTAGGATTGGCTCTCCTACGTTTTATTAGACACCCTATAGGGTGAAACGGGGGATTCGGGTAAAACTTATACTCCTATATCTCAGGAACTAGAAGACGTAGGGACTTGGTTAAGGTGTCATTAGAAAAGTCTCGTCAGTTTATTAGAAGCGGGTTTCTAATTTTTTGGTTTCACAGCCCCAGGTGTGTAACGGGGGTGGCAAAGCTATAAAATTCCACACGCGTCCATCGATGTACCCCAAACTAAGAATTGTCTTCCTTTGGCACTGGACAAGGTCGGAAAGGTATTCTGGGTCCGACGTTGTTCTCCAGATATCAGTGTTGCCACTTTTTTATTTTTTTAAAAATTCTTTCTATACACTTCGACGTAACAACACTAACTTTGCATTAACATTACTGGGGACAATGCAACAACACTGTGGCCCTAAGAACCCGAGTTTTCATTGTTGCCAACCTATGAGAAAATGCCACATATTTTGTGTTTCAGATGCTATCAAGGGAGCCATCACGATTGTTAATTGAATCACAGCGCTAACTTGTTTAATTTGAGTAGTAAAAACCAACCCGAGGGGAAATTAAAAACTACTAAATCTACTACAAGATTAAAAGTAACATCAGCATGATAATATTAAAAAGGTTTCCGCTAATCAATCCTTAAATAATAGAGGTGCGAGGAGTAAAAGTAATAAAAGTCCGGTTTAACGCTTTGTTTTAGTTTTTCGAAACCCCGGTGGTGCTGGGAGCGTATAATCTATGGGATTACAGAATATGTAAACAAGAAAAGTAGCGCAAGAAGAAAGAGCAAGAAACACGGGTACGCACAAATTATATTATCAGAAATAAAATGTACACATTAATTCCCTTCCTCACGGTTTTTGGGAATTTGAAAACTAGCATCTCGTCAACTCCCGTGGTCCAGTAAATCCAGTCACTGGTATTTGAGTTATTCTGTGGCGTTCAGGCAACTTGGCTCAGGTCAGGATAGGGTAAAGGCAATGATAAGGAAGGTATCGGCCAGGGCCATTCTTAAGTTACCATGCCGGCATTTGTCTGGTGAAACTGAGGAAACCCCTGGAAAATCTGTCACGAGTTCGAAACCACGTACCTACCCATTGCTTCTTCGCAGTCAGAGACGTTACCCCCTGGACCACGGACTAGGTGCTGGTAGCTGGCTTTGAGTAAGGACTAAGGAAGCGAATCGGGCTTCAGTCCAGCTCAAGCTTGCCATTTTGACAATCTTTCCATTTCTTTATTAAGTGAATTGAGTCTACTTCGTTCAGGTGGTAGTTCATCTGACTTCGTCGTGAATCACCCTGTATACAAACTATTAGGTAGCGCCCCTTTCAAGGAATTGTCTACCTCTTCGAGGCGCGATGCCACATATGAGAAAGGTGATTCGTAACCTAAAAAAGTACAATAGTTTTTCCTCAACAATAGCTTAGTCTTCTACAGCTTTGAAGATTTTCTAAGGATAAAGAAAAATAAATGAACATTTATGTCCCTACAATAGTCATGTAATGCATCGTGTTTTATCAATTGCCTTTAAAGACATCAAATAAATGACCAAATTTAAGTTAAACGAAACTCTTGAAGAAAAATCCAATGAAATGGTATAATTGAATTTTATTTATGGCATGTAGTCATCTTAGGTTCAGGCCAGAATAAGGTGGTGAAAAGGATGTTGGAAGGTAGTTGGCCAGGACCCTTTTGTAAGTACGGTACCACTCCAGCATTTGACTGTTGCGACTAAGAGATAAGGCGAAATGAATCAAACGGAATAATACAATGTCTCTTCAATTTCACTTGTTGTATTGTAATCAATCGCAGTGAGCTAGCAAAGGGGGTACACTGGGGCGTCCCCCTTAAATTACAGAATTATTTTGCACTAATATTTTAAGTGCTTTTAACACTAATTTTCATTCATCATATGTCAGAAATAGGCAATGTTAGAATATATTTTCGTACATTAAATGTGTCTCACATATTGAAAACAAAGTTTTAGTGCGTTTTATGTAGACTTACTACATTTAGAAACTTGACAACATACTAAATCCTGATTTAAATATGAATGCAGAGTATCATTAAAGAGTATTTATCCACCAGGAAGAAACAAAGAAACAGAGACAGAGAGG
>JAGDQP010039808.1:0-16842 GCA_022664845.1 Lepisma saccharinum | reverse complement strand
ATATATATATATATATCTACACCGTAGATCTTTAAATCTACACCGTAAGAAACCTACATTTCTTGTACATTTGAAGTAAGTTTGAACACACCTAAAATAAGTTAATATTTAGTCATTTCTGTGTACTTGAAATGTGCTATGATGTAAACAAATATAATTTTACAAGTAACATACTCTATTAGTAAGACGTGTTCCTTGACGAAAGATTTGTTTAAGAAAACGCTGACGAGAGTATTGATAAAACCCAGATTCTCTGTGATAACTTAATGTCTTGTCCATTTGTAACGCTCATATATTTAGTCTGACAAGGTAACCTTCCAAGCCGTGAGTGGGGTATTGCGTTAATTTTACCTGCAATGAAATCAACTACGTATGTTCTCTTGCTGAGCCGAAAACAAATTTGCGCCCACGTTTCGAAAATTAGTTATGGCTACAAACATGAATTGAGCCAAAGCGGTAAAAAAGGCTTTTTTCTTGCAAAAAGAAATTTCAGTAGAGCGCATTTTCACCAAACTCTTCTTGACAACAATATCGAACAAAAATATAAGTATATAAAACACACTACTAGTGTTCATCGTTTAAGAAAAGAAAAAGCAAAAGATATGCAGTTGTTTATTTTTTTCAAGTTTAAATTTGGATTACAATATTTAGATTCCATTGTGTACAACAGAAAGTGGATGGAATCTTATGAAACGTACAAAAGTCAATACATGGTACAATCTATGATAAGTGTCAGTTTTATGTTTCGCTCGTGAGCCGTTCCAAAATTACAGCTCAAAAATGGGGAAAACTCAAATTTTGAATTGAATGTGGCCTCGTTTGAAAACTAGTTCTGCATTTTCTACGGACAAGTATAAATTCGTCTTATAGGTACTTCTATTTTCTGTTTGATATTGTTGTCAAGAATGTGGTTAAAATGCACTCTGGTGAAATTCCTTTTTGCAACCAAGTCTTTTTCCCGCTCTGTTGCAGTTCAAGTTTGTAATCATAACTGATTTTGGAAGTATGGGCGCAAAATGTTGTTTTCTTCTGAGCAGCAGGACATAAAAATGATGTAGTTGATTTCATTTCAGGTAAAATTAACCCAATCACCTACTCATGATTTGGAAGGTTACCTTGTGAGAACATAACCAAATAACGAATGTAAACTAACAAGTATGCGAAAGAATCACGTAATCGTACAAAATAACTGTAAAAAGTTGCTACCTTCGAGTAATCATGAGTACTCAATCTTTTAACGGTTGCTCCACACTACTTGTAAAAATACATTGGTGAGTCCACACGGTCGGATATAGCAACAAGAAAACATTTGCTTGATGAGTTCTAGTGGTGTGTCGTCGAGAGATTACAAACAAGGCAAAGGTAGACCTATGTGGCTTGATGATCGTCCTTCGGTGGTCGACAGTCTGTGAAACACGTTCCAGATAACACAAAATACCTCGCTAAGGTACAGTGGAGGCAGACCGCATATAACATGGCCATTAATGATCAATATATCTGCTTGTCTGGTCGAAAAAACAGGTTCGCAACATCAACGCAACTGTGTGCTAACGTTGTTGGTACCGTACCACCAGGACGACAAGTACGGTTTGCAGACGACTACACGAATGTAGTCGGGAGGGCAGTTCAGTGTGTATCGCTTATGCAAAACACGGATGCGTGCGTTTGCAAACACATGTGAACTGGACCATTGTTAGTGAGTACTGTTTACTAATGAATCGCGATTTTCTATGTAAGATAATAATTCTATACGAAGACTGGTCTGATGAGAATCAGAAACTCAGTATCACCCACATAATATCGTTGAGAGAGACAGATATAGATGTGGAGATGCGCTTGTTTGGAGTACATCTCTCTTGGAGAATGCATAGTACTGTATGTACTCCCGCATAGAATCTTTACAGCTCGATATAGGAGTGATATCTTTGTGATCATGTTAGACCTTATAGACGTGAAATAAGTGAGAAATTTTCTTATTACGATAATGCCCGTCGCCACATCGAAAATGCTGGTGTAGAAAGCAAGGTTTCGGAATCTAAATCCTATCAAACACATGTGAGGAATGTTCTAGTTCAACGCGGGGCTGGCTTTGTCCAACTTTCAAAAAGCCTGCAAAGACTTTCGAAAGGATTTCCGCTTGAAATGGACTAATACATTTGGTTGAAGCCCTTATTAACACCAGTCATCGTCGCACTGAGGAGTGTATTACTACCCACGGTGATTACATTTCTCATTAATGACTAGCGACAGACATTTTGTGAATCCTTAGTATCGACTACTTTGTGAGTCAGGTCGGCGAATACAGGATTTTCTGTGCTAAATTGTCCTAAGCCCATTGATGTTTATGTTTTTTATCACTAGATTGCATACATGAATTCCTTATTCATTTAGTAGTAACATTTTGAACCCAGGAATTGTTAATTTTGGATTTTCTGTTTGATATTCATTTGTTTCTTAATTTATGACAATCGGTGTATTGGTAAAAGTTGGTAAATTCCGTGATATTTGATAAATTCATGATACATTGGATTTTTCATTACCAAGAGTTTTCGAATTACGTCGCCAGGTGACTCCACAAGTATTTCCTACATTCTGCGTGATAGTTCTAGCTTCTACAACTCTGTAATGCCATGGACGTTCCAAATGCAAGTTGTCACGAAATTGGTAACCTTTACCCTCATACTTCTGATAATCTTCTGATAAGTTTGTCAAATTAAAACAACAGGTGGACAGAATTTATATGAACTTCCCTGGATGGTCACAATAATGCTAAATCGTTTGCTGATATAGTATAATTTTTTACTAATGTATCTGGAAAGATCTAATATTGATTCACTAGTATGTACCAAGTCATCCTTATTCAAATATTCAGAAATTACCGGCGAATATTAGACCATATTCTGCTCCATACATATTCCGGATTTTTGGAGTCATACTTTCGGAATAACTAAGTGAGAAGACAAGATATATTGATACAATAGTTTAACCGTCAAGACATATATTGTAAGTTTAGTAAGTACTGCAGATAAACTTCCTGAAATTTGCTGTTACAGTTATTGTGATTTTCATAGAACAGTACAAAGTACTAATCCTTAGGCTTGGAAGATCGATTATAGCAAGACAAGTTGTTTTAATAGCTGAGAGAACAGTATTTTGATGTTAATGTTGTATAACATATTTTAGAATAACAAAGTATTCGAACATTTTCTGAAAAATGTATAAAATAAAGGCATAAACCTTGAAATACTTGTTGAATGATCTATCGAACTTTGAAATGTTTTTGACTTCTTATCGTGAAAGGTGGGTAAGATCATGGTGGCTCTACAACGGACATGGCACAATATTTGGAACACAAAGGTGGGTAATTCCTAGGCCTGTGTTTTACCTGAAGTTTTTAAACCCTTGTCAAAGAATAACGATTGTTTGTATTGTAGTTTTCCTCAGAAGGAAACACAAGTTCACGCACGTTTCTAGTCAGTCATAAAAAAAATAGCAGCACTTTGTTGTAAGCACAAATAAAGAAAACACCTTACCACGATCCATTTCACACAGAATGTCACCGATTGGTAGGTTGGCGCATGTAACTGTGCACTCACGTTGCCGAACGTCATTTGTTTGTAACTATATGTATAACATTCACACCCACTGTATTTAGATTCGTATTATTTTGGGGGTACTCCCTCGTATATCTATCTTGACGGTGGTTTTGCTGCTAAAATCTTAGTCTTTAGAAACACTATTGTGTAAAGAATCTTCCATTTTTCTTGTTTTCTTCTCTCGTTTCTGTTTAACACGTAAAAGAAAGATCTCCTTTGTCCGTTATTGTTGTTCACATGTTATGAATACATAATATCTCGAGGATATTGAAACACCTGCTACCGCTTTAAGTGTTGTCTGTATCCTCGTGAACTTTATAAAAAAATAAGACAATACTAGAAACTTATTTTCCCCACATGTATCTACGGACATATGTTTATTTGGGTAAGTAGCTCATATTCCTTCTGAAATATGGTGCAGAATCTAATACTCTTTGGCAAAAGTGACGAATTCATAAATTATTAGGCCATGTATGTAGTTCTCCATTCTCAGAATAAAGAAAAGAGCAATCAATGATAAGTATACTCACATTCATTGAAAATGGCCTGTGGATATATTTTCGAAGACCAGCACAATTTGGCAATACTCACCCGGTAAAGTTTGAAATAAACATTTCATATTCAAATGGTGTGCTTGTCATTTGTATTACCTCGACGTTGCCAGATTTTCTATCTTTCTGACATTGACAAATTTTCCAGCCTGGTTTTCTTTGAATATACGTGTACAATATAATACACAAGAGTCTTGTTTAACCGAATCCCGACGCAGTATTTTTTTTATTTTAACATTTTGTGCAACTAAATTTGATTTGTACTCTTAATTATGAACGAATTTTCTGAAAAATACTTGCAAATTTCAGTAAAAATACAGTAAACCTTACGATAATTACAGTACTACATTATACGTAGTAGTAGGACTATGTTTAAAAACTATTTATTTTGCTTTAAGTATATAGTTGTTCTATTAACATGCGGTGCAGTACTAAACTATATGCCAGTTCTAAGTAAATCACATAAATCACTGTTTCCGGTTTAACCAAATTTTCGTGTAACCGAATCACTCTTGGTCCCATCAAATTCGGTTTAGCGAGACTATTCTGTATTTAATATTCATTATAGCCCATTAATATCTTGTTTTACATGTATAATATGTGTAATTTTGATACGTCATTGCTGTTATTAGCAAGCACTAAACTATAAAGGATTATTTACATTTAGTACATCTTAAAGATCCTGTTTTCTTCTGTCTTTGATATTTTTACCCTTTCTTCTCATGATTTTCTTAGTCTTCTCACATCATGTTATTCTTGAACGGTGCATAGTTTTTGATCATTGACATCATTTTTTTAAAGTATTGCTGAGACCTTCGTTCACTTCTGTGCTGTTTCTTACTACACAATAAACCTCTTTAACACTGGTGTTAATTTGAGGTTTTTGTTTATGTTTTAATAGTTATATTCTTGATTCTATGGTGTGTTTTAGCTAACCCACTCTCAATATGAGGAGTCCAGATGCCAAGTGACATTGATGAATAATACAAGTTTGAGATAATATAATCCGAAAAATACATGACACATATTTTGTACAAAGAAACGTGGGACCTTGATGTGTCTATATACAAAATATGACAGTTCTATGTCACATATTTCGGGTAATAACTTATATAAAAGATTATTACCTCGAGCTTTTTTTAATTCCAAAATGACACTTATATCTCTTGGCTTCTGGACCCCACAAATATATATTCTTAAATATACAATTGTTAAAATAAGAATAATTATAATTTTAAAATGCGAAATTAGACTTAAATACCGTTTTTAGTGCACCTGCTCAAAGCTGTTTTATTATTTGAGAGAAATATATTTATATACTTTACAATTTCGGTTTTCCAATTATACTTACAAGCTTCTTCAAGATCTGAGAGATGACGCCTTCAGGCGAACATTTCTCCAGGAAGAAAATGAAAAAAAAATAGCAGTAAAAATACCTTTTACCGTCTGGACGTTTGTCTAGCTGAGCTGAAGAGAAATTCTGGATAAACCCTGCAATTGTAGTATGGCTACAGCTAGAACAAAGAGGAAAATACTTTTTGTATTATAGTAGAGTTGGCAGTTTTTAATATGCTGTATCCGAAACCGTACCTTTCAAAATTGTACAATGGTTAGACAAGGGATTCCCAAAATTTCTCTGAAGTAAAGGTGGGTCAAATTGAGCGTCAATGGATGAACTTTCTAGCAGAACTTTCCAGAATGGGCGAGGGAGAATGGGTGTTCTGCTGGGATGAACTTTCCAGCAGACAAGAATAATCTGTTTGTAGCATGTCAATATTTCCAACAGATTTCCTATGGGGTCATTCCATGACAAATCATACAATTTTACAAAAAATTGGTCGTATTTTAGAAATCTTTTTATTTTTGGTATGTGGATTCCAATATATATCTGAAGATATCAGAATCACTTCTGAAAAAAAGTAAAATATTATGCCCTTATTTATCCCGGAACGACCATATTTCCAACATGGCGGATGGCGATTTTTGCTCCTGTAGACATGTACGGAAACCTGAATATCTCTCAAACCTGAATACCTAGAGAGCTGAAACAAAAACCATTGTGTAGCTACTGACGTGTACTTTGAGATGATTTGAAGCATTTCTTCTCAAAATGAATTGCTTTATTCTAAAACTTAGGCTAAAAAGTGAGTAACGAAATGAGTAATGAGTACAATGGGATTTTTAAACAATTTTTTGGGGGTGAAGCAGTTAAATGTAAGGCTACAATTTTTTATAATCTTTAGATATTCTGAGTGACTGCCTCCATACCAAAAATCATGTTGATGAATCACGCTTCTTTTTTTTTTTTTTTTTTTTACGGAGGTTCAAACATGGCCCTACGTCGAAAAATGCCGAATTTCAGGCTTAAATATCTCACATGAGTCCTGCAGAAAGAGTCTAAAATTTGGTGTCAAGGAAGCCACAGTAAACTTGCAATTATTATTTTCAAATGGTTTCGTCAAGAATAGGTAGTTCATAAGAGTTAAAATCGCGCGTTTCAAGTAGCGATGTAATATCAAGTTACATATACACAAAAAATCTACTTACCCTGACCAAACCATTCGATATACAAGTTGCAATTTCTGCTGAGAAATGGGAACCTACAAAGCTTTTTTGATACTAAATTTCAGGAATTTTCATAAGGACCCATTTGTGATATTGAAGCCAGAAATCCGCATTATTTTCGGTGACGAGCCATATTTGAACCTCCGTAGAAGAAAAGAGATGTAATTTAAGTACCATGATTTTTGTATGCAGATACACTATTGGTAGGTCTAATTATTACAGAAAAAAAAAATACTGAATACTATTTGCATTTGAATTCGCATCGTATGTCGGAGAAAAAATCTGCTTGCACTGATCTTCGAAATAAAAGTTGTCATTTGTACTGTGAGTCTTCCTTCACACCAAATTTCAGAATTTTTCATGAGGATCGATCTGAAATTTTTAAGCCCGAAATCTGACATTTTTCGCGAAGCGCCATGTAGAATAAAGGAATTCATTTCTGAGGACATGTGTTTCCAGATTTTAAAATTACACTTCAGTAGCTACACAACGGTTTCGGATTCATCTGCCTAGCTATTCTGGTTTTTGAGATATTAAGGATTCCGTACATGTCTACAGATGCACAAAATTCTATCCGCCATGTTGGAAACATGGTCCCCCCCAAGAGAAATAAGAGCATAACAATATTTTTTTCAAAAGTCGTTCTGATATCCTCTGGCATGTAAGAAGTCATATACAAAAAAAAAAAAATCTAAGATAGTGATGTAACCAATTTTGGATGATTTGACTTGGAATGACCCTATGATAAATGATTTAGTAAACATATGTGTAGTAGCATAACAAACAGGATAACAATTACATACTTTCAACGTTTGTTTTGGTTATTTGTTATCAAAAAGAGCGAATATCATTGCAGGGTTGGATGGCTGTGATTACGTATACCATCTTTATTCATATAGAAAGTCGTCTTATTCATATTTATTTCGACTTTGTTCAGAGATATTCTGAGAATCGGCTACTCCCTTTGGGGAATCGCTTGCCTTCCATTGCCTAATTTTGAAATATGCTTTTTTTGTATAGATAAATTTTATGTCTATGGCGATACCATGCCGCCTCAGCTCTACTGTAAATGATATTTCAAATATCAAGCTCAAATTTTATTCTCCCGCGCTTGGGAAACACGATACGGAAACACGTCTGAATTTCCAACCCTGTCATGAAGAATTTTTTTCTTACTTTTTGATGAATCCCATCAAATTTCTCGTTCAATTATGTTACACCCTGTATCTATAATTTTAGAACAGTATTATTCGGATTAAAATGTTGACAAGTACTTAATGGTGCAATAATTATCATATTACAATGCACAGTAAAAATTATGGAGATATAAACAAAGCTTCATGATTGAATTAATATTTCTTCATGCATATGATTATTTCATAATTTAGCGATTAATGTTCATTCAGCGTGTAATACTAGAAATATGTTTATGTAATTATTTGTACCTTATCTGTAATATATTTAGCATCAAGTGTTGAAAGTTCCTATATTATATATTAATATGTAACTCATGTGTAAACTATTTAATCACACAAACAATTGAATCAGCCCAACCGAAAGTTGACGGATTTGCCCGAACACTTTGATCAACTCTATGTGAAACAGTTTTTTTTTTACCTTGCTCGACACAACGTTCTGCTGTTTGCTCTGCTCTCCGCTTTACTATAATCACATGAATGCTTATTAACATTCATTTGTTTTCAGCGCGCCTCTCTGCTCGCAGCTCCAGTATAAATACAGGCTTAGTCTGGATGAACAACACAAAAAGCTGCTAAGCTCGCATCACCTCCCCTCTGATAATCCACAAACCCAACCTCCGCCTTAAAAGTACTGAATCGAATAAATAATAATAATATGATCGTGGTAGATAAGTCGCCTTGAAATCAAGTGGTTTCTGGTTTTGAGACCTTACATAGCAAAACGTCGCTGTGTTAATTCAACACTTTTCGGTGTCCCAGGGCGACCACCATGCTTTTGTGTTAAATCAACACAATATATTGTGTAATTTCGATGATTAAACACTATAATAGAGCTTGTCTGACAGCCTCCATCGTGTTGATTAAGCATTAGCAACACATCCATGGTATTCAACCACCAAAATCAACAGCGTTTGTTGTGTTGATTTAACATAAAAAAGTGGTGGGTTCCCTGCAAATAGTAATTGCTCAACAATTTAACTAAAATCTTTGTTTCTTTTTCAGGCACTCATATTGAAACAATAAATTTAAGGCCATATCTTTCAGTAACGTTGAATTATAGAATTTCCAGGACTTTTCAATTTACTTCTCTTTAAGTGTTAAATAATTCTTGCCAATCAGCAGTCTACTAAACCAGTGACAATAAAAATGGTTCTTATCATTCTTTGTCTACGTAAATAAGAGTCATAGATGGAGAGATTGAAATATATGTAGAGAGAGAATGAGAGAGAGAGGAGAAATGTGAATATATCTGAACACACAGAGAACGACGTCAACGAACAAAGAGAATGAAGGAGAGAGAGAGAGAGATGCGACAGGTGTTTGTAGTGTCAGTGACATCAACAAAGTGTCTGTGGATTTCGATCAATCTTATAAATTATTCCCCTGTGTTACCACAAAGGGGAGGAGCGCAATGTCTACTTACCAGAGAAAAGAGCAAGCGGCCTATTCGTCATCCCTGTATTTGTGTCGTACGTACGAAAATTGTTTGCTCCAGTCTCATGAATATGTACGTTTATATAAATATATAGCTACATGTTTTTCCCTTTCAAAAAATTTTCAAAACAAATCTCATATTCTTGAAAGCATGTATCTCGTTTGGGAGTAGGAAACTGGATAACTTTGTTTTTCAAAAATAATGGATTGCCTTTTCTCTCTTTGTTATCGTTATTGCTAATTAATTACACTCTTTTAGTTGGTTTAATCGTTATTATTATTATCATCATTTATCCGTCACACTCTTTATTTTTATTTTTGTAGCTTAATTTCTGAACAGGGTTCGTATAGTTAATGTTCTCTTTAGTAAACTATATGTTTATTGATTAATTTGTTCATTAATGACGCGCTCATGTGCTGTTTATGTTCTAGATTCAACAAGACTTTCGTAATATAGCTGACGGTGAGATGCAAGCCTTGCATCATGTTAACTCGTGAGCTAAAACAAGCCTTAGATCAGACTACTCGACCCTACGAAGGGTAAAATTGAATACTTAAATGAAGAGAATCCATATTGAAATTAGTGGTTATTTACGGCGTGCAAAAATTATTCTATTTGTTTCATTTTGATTTTTAAACACTGGCGATTATTGATTATGTTGCAGTATTGCGTAACAACCGTAATTATTCTTCAATTTTTTCTCTTTGCAGAACACTAATGGAATCAGTTTAGTTACTCTCCAGTAAAGAATAACTAATGCAATTTTATCTCTCTGGGTTCATGAAAGACATAGTTGTCTTTTAGGAAGAGAAAAAAATATTTCATAAGATGAAATATTCATCTGGTTGTCGCAAGAGAAACGGAACAACTATATTACTATATGCTTAATATTAGCTCTTATTTCTCTTGGTGTTCTCATTGCTTTGTCCTGTAGGACTAATTTCTGAGCCACGTTGTGGCAAATTCACACACTAGCTGTAGATATAATTTTCTTCTTTAAATACCCGAAATCCACAGTTGATGATGTTGTGGCGAAATATTCTGCTTCAGAACAGTCAAACCGGTGTACCGGCGAGGAAGCGTCACTCGAAAGACTGCATCCTGAGGACCCCTGAATTCATCGAAAGAGCTCAAGCCCCAACATTTCTTTTAAAAAACAAAGAAACAATCACAAATGAAGTTTATTGGAACGTAATTTTGAGTGTTATGAAGCCGTGGATGGAAACAGTGACGTATGGAACTCCATATGTTTCTCAGCAAGACGGTGCATGAACCATTCATGGTACAAAACTGGATGTTAGACAATTTTGATATATTTTGTTCTAAAGATCTTTGGCCTCCCAACAGACCTGATTTAAATCCCCTGGATTACTATGTATGGAACGTAGTTGAAAGAGTCTCCAACAAATCACGACTACCCAATGTGACGTCATTAAGGACCGCCATTGATGCAGCATTTATCGACATGGACTCAGATATATTATGTCATGCATGTTCGCTTCAGACCAAGATTGGAGGCTGTTATTCAAGTTAATAGGGGATACACTAAACGATTGTGCTCTATAGAGGTTCCCCATGTACAGAGAAACATTATTCTCGGAGTGTACTGACAACTTTTGAACACGTATTTTCTCGATAGAAATACTATTAACGCTGTAGATCACCCCCGCCATCTTGGTACGCACCTTCCATTGATTTACACGGGAATTGTTTTACTCATTTTATGCCTCTCAGATGTAGAATATTTAAGTTCTGCTTTCACAAAATTTGTCTTGGTGGTTATTTTGACTCTTGTATAGTTTTGGTTTGTGAAGTTTCTCCAAATATATAATTATAATGTATTATTAATAGTTTGCTATAAAAATCACAATATGGTAACGGGAAATTATACTGTTCCTGTGTAAAATATTGCATTTCTATAAAGTAGCATGAGTAAAAGAGAGCATGACAATAAACTGTGCGAAAACAGAAGTTAAAACTATACTCCTGAAAAGTATAAAACGAGTAAAACAATTCCCACGTTAATCAATGGAAAGTGCCTACCAAGATGGCGGGGGTGATCTACAGCCTTAAGCAGCCTTCGGTCAGTAATGATACAGGGAGAAGCAACATTTGTTCGAGTAACTTGTTTAACATTGATCTTCTGGTCCCAACTAATCCTTTCGGTTGCAAGTGAACGGACATTACTGATCGTTGGGACGAAGTTACCCTGTTATGCACTCCCCCACCCCCAACCTTACTCTTTTATCATACTACACAGCCGCAGAAGTAGGCTGAGCAACTTGGAAAACGGGAGAAGTAAACACATTGGCTGTATCTAAACTACAAATTAACATGGTAACATTTATATCATAGATGTGGAGCAGTGGACCAATGTGTCATCCAAATGGTTTGTTTGCAGTCACATTTACCTTTTGTAGAATTGAAAGTTAATGTTTATATGGTCGATCTAAGACATTAAAAGTGGGTATGGAAATAAGAGCTAATTACAACAAAAATTAAATAATTAAGAACATTTTAGTGTGGTGTGCGGTGACAATACTAGCGCCTCACAGGATGCCTGCTGAAGAAATCAGCCTCCAGTATCATTTCATTTATTGCATAGCTTGGGTAATCTAGGATTGAGCGAAGACTGGATAATTGAGAGACTGGCTGGCCAATATGAAATCGATGATTACTTCGGGTGGCTCGAATAGGAATCCAAAAGGAGAGCGCTTAGGCAAGAGAGAGATTCCATTCTGAACCTACCATGTGGTAATTTAGAACTAGAATTTTAGGTTTCCAGCTTCTCTTCACATTTCCGCTGAATGGATGTTAAGAGCATGTAAAGAGAACTTATTTGCTTGTGTTACATGCGGCAGACACTTTGAAACGTACAAACTGTAGAAACAAGTGTAGAGTTGAATTTAATCTGGAGAGACTTGTTGAACAGATCATCGACCAGATGCAGGAAGCAGTAATCTAGTTTTGGAGGAATTAAAGCTTTGTAGGAGGCGACTAAAGAGGATAGATTGTGTACGTCCAGAAGGAAAGGTCCAACAGACGCCAATACTGTTTACGAACAAAAGTGATGTGGTCTGAGATACAAACAAAACGCATGGTAGAGAGATTTAGTTGCGTGTTCAATGTAAAACGTTGTTCACTTTTTTTCTGTCCTGATTGAGCTAAGTACTTCTTGTAGATTGTAATACTTATACTAGATCTACAGATTGATTTTTTCGTATCCATGTAGAAATTAAGCTAGTAATTTCTATGACAGCTTCTTTAGACTAATCTGTAAAGATTATTGTATTTGTACAGCACAGAATGGACACTTACATACAAAACGATGGTTTAGAAATGGAGTTTACGTAGCTCTGGGATTTGTTAGATCTTTGTAGCTAGTACTTACTAGCTGTTCATCCAGTCACAAATCATTAACAACGTTATCAATTCAGAGTTGACAAAAGGATTTTTTCTACACAGAACCAAAACAAAGCAATCACTTCAACTCGAATCCAATATACTTAATCAGACTATAATGCATTCCCTGAAAGAAGAAAACAAGTAGCAAACATCGTTAAATGAAACAATAGTGTATAACAATCTGTAGAAATCCATCCAGGTATCTGTGTGTGTGTGTGTGTGTGTGTGCCCATTAATTGTGTGTATAGTAGGTGGACAATTAGATGTTCATGTATAGAATGCAATGATCTTCACATACAAAGGAGTATTGTCGAGAAGCATTACATGCCTCTCCTACGGATTTTCATTTATCCTCTAATACGAGCTGGTATAATCGAGTCGCAACCTTTCCGGTGATAATGGTTGCAATAATGATGAAACACCTATTCAGTAGACATAATCACGTTGTTTTTTTTCTTTGGCTTCGTATTCTGAAGGTCCTGAATTCCAACACAGTGGCTAGTGATCCTGAATGAGCTTCTTTTTTCAAAATTGTCCCAACCGGCACCTGAATTATTATTACTATGTGTCGACTCTAGAAGCGAAGGGATATAAGTGACATGTGCAAATAAAAAAAAATGGAACTGATCTTTTATATATAACTCAAAGTACATGTGACACAAAACTGTCATAGTTTGTACAAAGAAACCTTGGACATTAATGTGTCCATGTACAACATATGACAATTTTGTGACAAATGTATTTTTGTTATATATAAAAGAAAACCTTGAATATTTTTATTAGACAATGTCACTTATATCCATTGGCTTGTGGAATCAACATATTCGGTTAGCTAATGGTGACAATGGGTCAATTTCTGGTGTAGTTTTCAACCTTCTATCAGTTGGTTCAAATAATCTATCCTAATATTTTCCTGAGGATGTATACACTGCCCAATAGTGCTATGATTGTTTGAATCCGTAGAAGATTTTGGTTAAACCATTTCTTGATAATTTCCTAAACACGCACTAGCACTGTCCTGATCTTTTTTTTTATACAAATTGTACTAATTTATATCCCCTAATGTTTATACACTGACGAAAAAGTAAATTAAACTTAGACAACAGATTACTCTATACGATGTATTACATTTATGTAAGTTATAAGGTCACTAATTACCCATAGTTATGGACGTCGTTGTTAACTTAAAAGCATTATGTATATTCACAGTACACATTACCACAGACTCACAATAGTAGTAACACTTCCAGAAAATGTTCTGAAAGAGTTAATTCCAGATGTACCCAAAGGTGATCTGCGCGTATCCTGTAAGCTGTAACCTTTATCCATGTAAATGCGTGATGAAATTTACTTGACAAGGTACATTGGGCGAATAGAACTATTTCTTGGTGTTAGATTACTTTCAGAGTATTTAATTAATATTTCAGCTTCCAGAAGACAGAACAGTATTGGCGTTCTTTGGATTTGTGATACCAGTCGGTAGGCAGTATATGAAAAGAAAAAGATTAATCCGGAAATAAAAATAATTGAATGAAGGTTGCGAATAGTAGTCAGCAAAGATGCGGCAAGCGAACAATGAGATAGCGCAAGCAATTTTATGGTTATCAGGACATGTTTGGAGTGATTGAAACGTAGAATAGATTAATAAACAATAAACTGTTTCCATTAGTTCAGGCACCAGAACAAAGCAAAAAATATATATATCAGTCTCACAAAGTAAATGACATGAGTAAATGGAATCACATTACAGACGAAAGTAAGCTTTAAGACTAGGTGGGGGCAATATTTTGAAGAGCTTTTTAATGAAACGAATGACAGAAGATACAATGAAGATGGTAAATCAAACGAAAGGATGACCTAAGAGTCAAACAAAAGGATGATTCAAGATATAATTCAAGGAAAAACTTCAAATATTTTAACGATGGACGGGAGAAAAGGGGACCAGAACCAGAAAAAACCGAAACCAAAGGTGTCGTGCTCTACGCGTAATGAGTTTTCAATGAAATTAATTGTGTTTTTGAAACATGGGTTAAAATATGAAATCAAAGTTTAAATCTCCAGGGCTACATAGTAGGTGTTATTTTATATTATTGTTTTAATTTGTAACATAGAGAACTCATTCTTACCTTTAACTCCCTCTAAAGCTCACATCAAAGATCAAAGAGCTACATACAATTGAAAATTTGTAGATACTCGTTATCTTGTTTTGAATTGACAAAATAAAACATTGAACGTGTCATATTATGGACACATTTGCATGAAATATTTCTTCTCAATTCAGAAACTGTATTCTCAATTACATAGTCATATATCAAACAAAATGATCATCTTGATGATTAAAGAACAAAGTTACACCACCAATTTTCGAGATTTTAGCATGAAGGTCTATATATTTGATTTCTTTTTCACTTTGAATTACGTTTCTTTTTATTCCTTACTACGAATTAAAGTACAAACTGAGGAAATAAGAAGAACTATCATTTATAAAGGACCATTTAAGAAGATGAGCGGAATGATTACAGCAGAGAAGATTTGGAAGAAAGGATTTTTTTTCTTGGTGAATGACTTGTACGGTTTGGAGGTGGATGATTAGCAAGAAAGATGTAAAGATTCTGGAAAGTATTGACATGTGGCTCTGGAGAAGAATACAGAAAATAAATTGAAAGGAGAAGATGGGAAATAAAGAAGTATTGAGGACTATAGAAGGAAACAGGCAGGAGTATTAAAAGAGCCATTGTCTCAAATAACCATGGTCTTAAGAAAGCTACAGTTCCAAAAAAGCCATAGTCACAAAAAGCCATAATCACAAAATACAGCCACAAAGAAGCCATGGTCTCCAAAAAGCCATGGTCTTAAAAAGCCATAGCCTCTAGATAGCCATAGTGTCAAAAATCCTTAGTCTAAAAAAAGCCATGGTCTCAAATAGACCGTAGTAGTTGTAGAGAAGTGTTGGAATGAAAAGATTAAAAGGGGCGAGGAAGATTAGGAATATTGATGGATATAAGTAAAGGAATGGAAAAAGCAGGGACAGTGAGAGTCAGAGACGAACCTGTACAGTTAGACTTGTCTCAGGATAGATCCCTGAAAAGAAATGGAGCAAAATTACTTTTGGTTGCAATGAGATTCAATGAGATTCTTCTTACACGAGTTTTACTGAGTTGCATCACATGTGAGAGTACCTAATTTAAGTGTTCAGCCAGCAACATAATAACTGGGAAAGATGTTTGCATTAAAAAGTAGAGGATCCTGCTCTTGAAACCAATGTTTTTTTTTGTTTTTGTTTTTAATGAACCTTGGCCATCCAAAATCTCGCCACGTGTCGAGTGATGGTCGTTATTCACTTTCTGGGTGCTCAGGAGGTAAGATCTGTCCCAGTTTATCGTTGATCATCTGCTGATGACCTAATGAACGAACTACATTGTAAATTTTAGCAGGTTCTGTGAAATGTTCAATAATAAACCAACCAAACGTGCATGATCGTGATGGACACAAGACTTGAAGCAAAATATGAACAGCAAAAACTTAAAAGACAAGGATGAAACCTGATGACAATTTCTCTGAGCTCAAAGAGCTCTTAAATGGAACACATTTTGAAAAAAAAAATAGTTGATTATTAGAAACATACAGTCAACAATTTGGTTCAAGGGACTGATGACTGCCGCTAGAATAAATAAATGCTCGTGTTAAGATATGATAAAATGATTAAATATAAGAGGTAATTATGTGGACAATTACATTGCATGTTATGGAAATATTTTACCTCCTGGTAACTGTCGAACGGTAGTTAGTTTGTAACTTTAATGATTATAACACGCGTTTCGAAATTTGTTAGACGCGCTATTGGGATTTGGACATGTGCACAATATAGGCCTTGCTTCTTCTCCTTCCACGATTTCGTTCTCTCTCTCTCTCTCTCTCTCTCTGGCACTCTCTCTGGTATCCAAAGTGCCTCCGGCGACGAAGATGAGTTAAATCGAAAAGCGAGAAAAACGAGACAGAGAAAAATATAACTGGATTACGAGCACTTCTGTCGAATCTAAGAGGTTCCGCAGCAAAGAGTGTAAAGGGAAAAAGAGAATTAAAAAAGTAGC
>JAGDQP010039807.1:0-17554 GCA_022664845.1 Lepisma saccharinum | reverse complement strand
TGAAGCTAGGGTTCTTCTTAAAACTGCATAAAAGTCATGAACAAAATGTAATAACAATATTGTAGGCCTAAATAATAAAATTGAAAAAATAGTTTGTATTACATTCTTGTTCAGTGTAATTAACATATTTTCAACAACTAGCCTTCAATAATTTAATTAAAATTGCTCAATGTATTTTAATGAAATTATTTTATTATTATAATATTATTTAAACGTACTTTGTAAATAACAAATTAACAGAGTAAAATAATTATTATCTCGTTATTATTATTCATGGCTAGAAGACGGAGGATGGAAGTGGGGAGGATGGAGGGACGGGGGCACTGGAAGTCATGTGCCTAGGGGCCTAGACATATAAATCCGGCCCTGGGTCCAATGTATCTGTAATTAATCTTATTCAATTTTACATACTCATCCACCCATCCCATCCTCACGTGCTAGCAAAATTACAGAGAAAAGCATGGATTCATTCTATTCCAAAATTAAAAAGAAAAGAAGAACATGAGTTATGGAACACACTGTATAAGCCAAGGGTATAAACTATATTTCTTTCTTTCTTTCTCTCTCTCTCTCTCTTTCTCTGTCTCTCTCTCTTTCCTCATCAACACAATATTATACGCATGTTTCCGACATATCGGACAGAAACCTGAAGACAGAATTCACTCGTTGGGTTAAAGTAATCGTTGCACTTCTTTGGTTAAAGTCTCTATCGCAAACAAATGACTGTGCGATACTGAGAGAATTCTTTTTGTGTGCTGTTGTCCACATAAGATTTTGTCTGCAAGTCTAACTATTTTTGTTTTGTCTTCCACGAGATCGGGTTACAGCGTACGTGCAGTCCTCAGTATTCAATGAATCATGGCTACCCAATAATTCTTTTGCACAAGCGAAAAAAGGACGTCTTGTGGCAAAAGTTGAAACAAGAAGCAAGAATGAGGGGCTGGGGAGACAAGTACGGAAATCAACACTTTCAATACGGAAATCAACACTTATTACATTATACATCACACATAGACTGTTAATATTTCTATGTTAAGGAGTACATCACGATATATTTTTATATTCTCTTTTAATAATAGGAAAGTTTATGGTATTTAAGGAAGAAAATTAACAGTAAAACAGTAGGTAATGCAAAGAAAGAGGACATTTAATTATAGAACAGTGGGATGGAGACACTGAAACCGGGCCGACGTTGTCTGATACAAACCTGAATGTATGCACGCGCTCATTACTTTTGCATTGCCATTGCAACAAGATCCGCCTTCAGACAATCGGAAAGCCCAGTGGAGTCTTCAGGCAGCTGTCCGGCAAAAAACCTGAACAACTCTTTGTCTGAACGTGTACAAAGCCCCATTTAAAGCAATGCTCCACTACTCTTTCCGATTTCCTTCCTGCAAAAATCCTTCCGACATGTCTGAAGCAAATCGTAGCGTGTTTTAAGGGTTTAACACAACCTGAACTTAACGCCATGATCTACGTAGCATCAGCCGTCGGAGCAATGTTGCCAATTTTCAATACTCTGGCCTGTCTAAAGAAAGCTATGCTCGTATAGAACCAGAGGTGGCGCTGATAGGTTCATTTAATTTTTTCATATTTCCTTAACATTTAATTGTAATGTTTTGTGCTAGATAATTTTACATATTATGTATAGCACAGAATATAATATTATCTTGTGCATGAACAACACATGTAATCATTGTTACAAGATTCTGACTCAATAAAAGCTAATATCTTTTTTGTATGATATCCCACCCAAAATGGTTGAAATAAATATAAGAACTTAAAAACATACAACACACTGGTTCTATTCTATTTTGTTTGTGGTATTATCCCAGTTGGCGAAGTTTACGTAAAGGCTAATCTCCATCCTACGCATTGGGGAGCGTTCTTCGTGAATCTCCCTCAGCGGCATCGCCTTAATTTGAGAATACAGGGTGATGAGGGGGTGATCAGTCACTAAAAAGGGTTCCATATATAATGACTATAAAATTTCAAGGTTTTTATCTATTATAAGTTGATACGCGCCTTATATACATCGGTGTATTTCATATATGTAAACACCAAGAGGAGGGGGGAGGGGCAGTAGACAGAAATTTAATTTTTCATGACCTCTGAAATCATAAAAATAAATCGAGTTCTTTCTCTCTTCAATAAGCACTGAATACTGCGCTTCTTTTGCGCTTTGTTTCTCTAATTTTAATTTGTACTGACATCACAAATGCCTTAATAACGTAGCTAACAGAAAGGAACCTTATATTCCCGCTCCGTCCGTCCGTTTGTTCGTGTCCAAAAAATAAATCCCAGGGACCACAAGACGTAGAGAGGTGATTGAGGTGTCTTTGGAAAGGACTTGACTATACTGGTACTAGTTCAGAGCTACCGGAGCAGTCTTGATTGAGGCAACAGTTCAGCATTGCAAGACGTTTATCTCGACTTTTGGATAGCGATGATATTTATAAAAATAGAACTATCACGTTCTACTGGGGGAATCAGGGACCGACCGGTTACGCTCTGAGAAACAAAGTTGGAAGTTTTGAGGCGTTAAAGTGGTGGCAAGGGATTAAATGGAGAACGGATTTGTTAATTATTAATTTATTTATTAATTTTAAGTGTGCGGAGGTTGTTTGTGCATATCAGTAAAAGTAAAGTTTGGCCAATGCAAGAGAAACTAATCCAGTCGTCGATTTTTCACTTATTTGTAAATAAATTGATATATATTTTTTTGAATCTACCAAATTCGTATGATTTAAGCGAGTAATGAAGAATTAAGCCATAACTTGACTTCGATATACTACTTGTTTCTTGTTTCCACAGATATGAGATAATTTTTATTAGTTTGAAACGTGCACTTGCGCCGTCGTGAGTTCGAACCCGCCTCAAGACAAGGTATCGTTTTATAGATTAGCCGTTATAGGTTATTATGTGATGTGGGCTGGTTTGGAGAGATTCTCTCTCTTTTCCTTGAAAGGATTTCAACCTCGGGAGTCAATAGGTCCATCTGGCGCCCGAGATGTTTTTTTTTTAATGTAAATAATTAGTACGAGTAAAATGATGGGCAGCTTGAGTTCGACGCCCGGGACCGAGTCCGAAAAGCATATTCGCTTTTTCCAAAAACAGAGAGGTATCGTTTATCTATCTATCAAACCCATCTACGTAATAAATGTTCATGCGAAGTTTGGTGCTGATACATCCAACGTATGAAACCAATTTGAAAAATTAGATTTTAAAAATAGGTTTGCAACACTGACAATGGTGTGATTATAGAGACTATATTTTTCTATTATGTCGAATAATGTTTATACTAAGTTTGGTGCTGCTATGTCTAACGCAATAGAAGCAATTAAATAAATGTATTTTATAGAAAATAGGTTGGCGACATTGACTACTGCGGTGCTTGGGGGCGGAGACATCCATATCATCTTTCGAATAATATTTATGCCAAGTTTGGCGTTGCTACGTCTAAAAGAATAAATTGGCAGCACTAACCAACTGCAGCAATGAAGAAAGGTACCGGCAGCTTTGAGCTAGTCTAGCCAGCACCTTTCCAACGACACCTCAACGACCTGTCTACACCTTGTAGTTTGTGAGATTTATTTTTTGTACACGGATAGACGGACGGACTGTCAGACGGTCTAAGTGGGATTAAGAACTATATTTTTATTCGCTACGTCATGGGCGGATTTATTAGAGAGACCCTGGGGGGCATTTACTTTAAAAGCTATCTTTTAGAATGAAACATTTAAAGTCATTCTGAAATGACTGGGGGGCCAATGCCTCCCATAAATCCGCCCATACGCTACGCTATCAAGGGATCTAATTAGGCATTTGAGTTGTCAAAAGTTAGATAAACAAATAGCAAAACAAGCACATTTTTTGTGCTTGCCGTGTGACGTCACGGCTCGCAACCAATCACTGAAGTTCTCTCTCGTGCCTCAGCCTTTCCCCAGAATCAAGCAGCCTTGTGTAAATACACGTTACATGCGTTGATCATCGGCGGTAAATGCCTTTCCTCTTATGACGATCGTTTTCTTTGTACATTCGAATAGTAATTATAACTTAATAACTGCATTCATAATTCGGAAAGAAATTTATGAAATACAAAATAAAATTAAGTTGGTGAAGGACAAGGGGGGGGGGGGGAAACCCCAACAGAAACTCAAGAAAAACAATATTTTCCTTAAGATGTGTTGTTTGTCAATTCAAAGTAACATGTTCATTTCTTTGTGTATAGTATTGAAAGTGTGCAAATGTACCAAAATTTTCATATCTATTGAATTAAGTAGGTCTTTTTACTCGAGTTCTTCTACCCTCCAGAAGTTTATCTTAGACAATTTCAGAACGTTCTAATTGCGACTGCACTTTATAATGCATTTATAATTTTAATGATTATCTTGCTTGAACAAATAGGGGTTTAGAAGGGGTAACGGAACCTTACTCAGGGGATGCGCCTGCACCCTTTCATACCCCTCTAACGACGCCTCTGCTCTCCCTGCTTAACCCTGGATGAGTAACGTCTGTTTTTTTTATAACACGTTTTCACCCCCAAAACAAAAACGGAATATATTGAAATTTATTAATTAAATTTTACAAACTGTATTGATATAACTACTGGAAAACATGCTCAATGGAAAATTTACCAGAAACAAGATTATTACATTAGGAAAAATACGAAAACACTGTACTTAACTTCAAGGTCAAACCAGTGAAATCTATATACAGTTCTTTCTTTATCGCATTTTTTAAATTCGATAAATTGTCTTGCCAGGGATTGTCAAACAAGGTGGTTGCATGTATTACACAATACTCTCGATTTTCTGTCTTGCATTCTACTTTGCTCTAATTTACACAAAATTTGCAACTGAAAATGAATTTACAAAAGCAAAATAAATTTTTAATTCACTCTGAATAAACGTACAGAATAATTCCATATTGAATGTTCAGACAACTACGCTACTCAGTCACACGCAGTGATAGGCTTACTGAAGACTTGCCGGTGGAAAAAAAACAACAACTGAGGTGTGCCAACCAAGAAATATGTTTTAAAAAATCATGGGGTGTGTCTGCACCCCCACGTAACTCATCCAAGGTTAAAGCAGGTTCCTTCTTGGAGCTGAATCTTCCAACACGTACGTTGGAGGGAGGTAGCAGCAACCTTGGTGTCTTTAGTCGTAATTCCGACGGGGCTTCAGGATTTACGATTCAAGAACCTAGAAGTCTCGAGAATAGTAGAATCTAAGAAAAGGAAACGAACCCACGGACCTTTATATTTTCAACCCAGGTGCCCGAACAAACGGTTAAGAGACCCCATACTATTATACTGACGTGATAAATAAACTGATGTCAATGCAGTCTCAGAATATTTGCACTGTTTCAAAACTTATGACCGGTAAAATTGACCATTGCGTCACTTTCCGGACACACTACATTTACATATGCGCAGGCCCGTCATTTCAGCTTTTCCCAGGATGTGGGGGGTCAACATTTACTGATGTCTCTCTCTCTCTCTCTCTATATATATATATATATATCTGTGTATGTGTGTGTTAAGGAATGGAATAAGCCAACGTTTTTCATGTGTAAAATCTTTCGACATCGTATATTCCCACTATATTATGAACGCAGTACACAGTTTATTAAATGGTTCACGTGAAATATTCTGCATGTTATTATAATTCCGTTCATTAAAATATGCTAAAAATATTTACAAATTCGCTGATTTCTTGAGATGTCCCTTAAACTTTGTAGCTAATAACTTGTAACGAGGAAATGTTGTGAAAATCTCTGCCGGTGACTCGTACTTCTTGTCACCGGTAAGTGATTTTCTGTATATCAAAGTCTCATTCCTTAACATTAATGTAGTAGCTTCTCTTCAACCAGCCAAGAATCCGCTTAATTTCTGGAATATAAAAATATATATTAATTGGGGAATCTTACTTTCTGACTACCAATTAGTATGTTGAAACAACTCATAGCGTAATAAGCAGCCGTGATACATTTGGTACAGATCGATCCTTCGGTGCATATGAGAACCCACGATGTATTTCGTAGTTATATTATCAATTATGCTGATGCAGTGCTCGGGAGGCTTTAAGGAGGCTAGGGCGGGTAAGTAAGAAGCCTGTACCGAAAAACAATCATACACATACATTTAATCTACCAACGGAAATAGGTACACAAGAAGCGCTGGGGAGGGTTGGAGGGTTTGAAGATGGCAATATTCGCAATAAAAGTCGAAGATGAATACGATGATATACAGAATATTTTGGATAATAGTAAATCCCATTATAAGATAGCAATGGGATACTTCCATTTAAAAGTAGGGACTAAGCGGAGCAGTGACACGAAAGTGGAAAAGTTTGGATTCAGCAAAAGAAACAAAAGAAGAACGACGAGAATGAAGAGAGGCTAATGGAGTTTTCAGAACCAATAAACGATTTACTTCGAGTGCATGTTTTGAGAAGAAAACTCTCATATCATGGGAAGGCCCAAATGGAGCTTAAAACAAAATAATTATATTTTATCAAATAACAGGGAATTTGCTCAAGACGTGTATGGTCTGAACAGTTTCGAAATATCAAGTGATCGTAGGATAGTGAGTGGAGAGTTTGAAATAAACACTAGATTAGAGAAGAAGGTTATTAGAGGGAAACGAGTATTTTAGATTGAAAAAAAAAATACGGAAAAGCAGACAGAAATCCGATATAGAACTAATCAACATTGTCATCGACTGGGAAGAGACAGAAGATTAAGAAGATATCAATTACAGGAATAATGTACTGACAGAGATAATAAGAGAGAGAGAGCAAAAGAAATAGCAACATGATAAAGGAGAGTAAAATCTCGGAAGAAACAAAATTTTGATGAAGAAAGAAGGGAAATAAAAAGAGGGAAAATACCATAATGAGAATTGAATACATAGAAATACATAAAATATTAAGGAAGAATGTACGAAAATACAACACATATATTTTTAGAAAAAAGACCACTGAAAATGGAGCTTGAAGAAAATCAAACAACAGTTCTAGAGCTTGGGAAAAACAAATACTGACGGTTGAGGAACCTGATGGAACGGTAACCAGAAATTTTAAAATTATTTGAAAAAAAAAAATCTAACGAGAATTGAACTATTTAAATGAAGAACTAGGAATAGAAAAGAGAGACGAAAATGATGTAGAAGGTCCAAACATAATAAAACAACATATTGCTGTACAAATTCTTTGCAGCTAGATTGAAAGTGACTGAAGAGGGCGAAAACAGCAGAGGGGGAAAGGGTTTCGGTGTTATGTGAACATCCCAGCAATGGCATTATAATCATTTCCAGGAATCAGACCAGTCGTACGTATGGAAATATTTTGGGAAAAGTTCCTTGATATATCCGTTAATGTTTCTGAGAGATATCAGTATTTACAATTATCGCCAAGAATCTAGAAAAGTACCAAATAATTTATTTTGCGTTATTGTAATGTCTCAGTGTTCAGTTCCAGTATGATTTACTCGCATGCCCAAAACGGGAAAACGATTTCTTATCTGTACAAACAACGCTAATCAAGTCTTTACTGCCTCCATTTTGATCCTTATTTTTGCACATGTGGGAAATATTCTCAGTGAATGGATATTCCGATCCCTAATTGACAAATAGAAAAGTGATTAAGGGTCAGTTCTACAATCGACTGCTAAGCTTCTCGTCAGTGCTAAGTTGAGGCCAAGTCTGATTTTGACCAATGAGAGTATGCAAATTGAGAATTGGCCTTAGCGCTGACTAGACGTTTAGCGGTCGATTGTAGAACTGACCTTAAAACCTGGTAAGTCGTGGGAGTAATCTGGTTTATGTTTTTGGTGTCCGTGCAACGCATATCTGACACACACTACTATTTTCTTGTGATTGGCAGCGCGATTCAGTCTGTAAGATGCCGGACTTCTAATTGGACTTTTAAATCTCGCTTCGTGTTGAGAAATTGAACGATATTTATTTTCTATTAGTCAGGTTACTGGAAATTTCGATTTAGCCAGGTTGCCTAGTTTTTTTTTTTTTTTTTAGGAATGTTTCGAAAAAAGAAAATTACGTTGCATATATTTTCGATGTATATCTCAACCTTCACTCCAAATTCGGAAGAGCGGGATATACCGCTTGAATTGAACTTAATATTTCATCTTTCGAAAGCGGAAAGAGAGACCAGTATTTACAGCAAATTTTCATAGGAGTTAAGATTAGAAATTTCTGCTCGAAAAAAATATGTGATTCTATGGTAGTTCTTTTCGAGGGAATGTAATCTCTTTGAATGAATTTCCAGTCGTAGTCCATCGGAAGTATTCAATGTTTTGGGATGAAATCTTCATCATTTGAAAATAAAACTACACAATAAAATGTTGAAAATGCAAGACAGAAGCAAAAGGGAGCATTTATTCACAAATAGTAAAGAAAATGACTAACATTCTTATTAATGAAGAGAGAGAAGAAAATGAACTCAGCGTTAATTAAACTCTGGCCAATGATGCAACGCTCCAATGCCTACGCTAGCCGGGCAACTGCGTGATACCTTGGATAGGGTCTTTATCGTCCCGTCAGGTACCTAAGAACAACATTTAAAGATGTTTTTGTATATATCTTCCTCCTGACGTCTTCTGGTATATTGTTGTCATTGAGAAAAGTTATCAGGTCTTCTGTTGTCATTTTATCTAAACATGATTAACTTCACACTTCACGGTAAAAAAAATGGCTGATAACACATGCTACTTTGTGAACCATTCTAGAAGGATGATATATCTTTCTTTCAATTTTGAAGTATAAATGACATCCGTTAAAGATCATAATTCCATCTCAAAAGGTCACATTTTGTATCACATTTCGTTAAAAACCACTATTGTGGATTGAAATTCAATATTATTTACGCAAATACTTTCTCGTCGAAAAAAGAGTAAAAATTTCGCTGTACCTGCACTCGTTTTAAGAATCTTTCAGAGGTAAACGAAACACAAATACAGGTGAACAAACTAGAAAGTATGCAGATGGAGGTCGACAAATGATTTTTTTTTTAATAAAAACTGTGAATTAATAATTAATAAAATGAAAACTGTGAATTAGCAAAACAGGTTTAGTCCAGTTGGAATGTATTCGAAGGTGCTTGGAGATGAATGTACCGAACGTCCCGGGGTCTGCAAGAGGAGCTAACTCCATGGCATAGCAAAACGTATCCCTTGTTTTCTTGCTTATATCTCGATAATGGTGGGTGGTAGCGAAAATGTAATTATATACAAACTTAAAGCTGACAAAATTTGGCTCAAAATTGTTCACATTAAATGTTTCCTTATCTCTAACCGTTTTCAAGTTTTAAAACGTTGAAAATTGTAATCTTGTTCAAAAATAAGTTGCATACCACGTTTTAAGATATATAATGCCTCGTATCTTCTAAACCGTTATATTGAGCGCAAAAGTGCAGAGAAATGAAATTGAACTTGTAGAGGATAAAATTATCTTCAATTTGGTGGTATGTAAACAAGTAACATCCGCTCGTGATATGAAAAGTTATAACTATTTGCCAAATTACGATTAACAACGAAACTGTGGGACACGAAAATCAGCATGAAACTTTCACAGTGCATTGATGATGTGTTCGAAAAAACACTCCTGTAGTATTACGTTTCGAACTTTCGCGGAACACGAGTTACAGGACTTCAAAGTTTTCGAAATTTTGTTCTGAACGTCTGAAAGGTAGGCAACACTTCATACGTATGTGTTGAAGTCATGCATTTCCTTTTCACTTTTATATAAAAGATTGCGCAGAAGATTATTTAAATGTTAGATTAAAATAATTGATGAAGTTGACGTGTTAATTAATTGATCTGATCTCTGCCAAATGCGAATATTATATGACTGCAGGGTCACCCAAAGGAAACTTCCCATCTCGTTAATTTCGTAACCAAGTGATTTCCACGAGAAATCCAGACATATACCCCTTTTAATTTAAGCGAGAATGTGCATGCTGTCCCAATTTATTGTGGTCTAGTGGCAAAAGTGAAAATTTCTTAAATTACAGCGTGAGTCAAGTAACACATCAATATGAATGGTCTTTTTGGTTCTGTTTACAAAAGCATATGGCCATTTACTAGTTTCTTTGAAAATTTTCGGTGAATTGCATTTTTAACTCTCAAATATTATAAAGTGAAACTTGATAGATAAGGTAATATTTTACACTATTTAACGTTATGAGGGCTGCACCTGCCATCATTAGTACATAAAGAACTCCTGGAAATATCTCTATGATAAATTTAAACGTGCTATCTCATGTTTCGTGATCTAATAGCATCCAATCCTTGTAATGAATACGTTAATGTTGCGAATTTCAGTTCAGCATTGCGTGTTGGGAAGGGGAAGCACGTGGGTTCGAACCCCACTACCAAATATGCTGACTAAAATGTTCAGAGTTTCTATCAGTTCCACGAGTTAAATGTCGAGTTGGTACCATAACTAAAGCGCTTCCGCCAACTTCCACTCATACACAACACGCCATCTTCATCAATAACTTTAATCTAACATTTAAATTATCTTCTGTGCAACCTTTCATATAAACGTAAATAGGATATGCAAAACTTCAACACCTACGTATGAAGTGTTACCAACCTTTCAGGCGTTCAAAACAAAATTTCGAAAACTTTGAAGTCATGTAACTCGTGTTCTGCAAAACTCCGAAACGTAGTACTACAGGAGTGTCCATTCGAACACTTCATCAATGCACTGTGGAAGTTTCATGCTGATTTTCGTGTCCCACCGGAGGCAGTTTTCTCGTTAATCGTAATTTGGCAAATAGTTATAACTTTTACTTGTTTACACACCAAATTGAAGATAATTTTATCCTCTACAAGTTCGACTTCATTTATGTGCACTTTTGTGCTCAATATAAGGGTTTAGAAGGTACGAGACATTATATGTGGTGGTGTGAAACGTGGTGTGAAACTTACTTTTGAACAAAATTACGATTTTCAACGGCTTATAACTTGAAAACGGTTAGAGATAAGGAAACATTTAATATGAACAATTTTGTTCCAAATGTTGTCAACTTTAATTTTGTATATAATGACGTTTTCGTTAGGACCCACCATTATCGAGATATATGCAAAAAGAAAAAAAGAGACAGAGAAGGGATACGTTTTGCTATGCAGTGGAATTAGGTCCGCTTGCAGACCCCGGGACTTTTGGTATATTCATCTCCAAACAACCTGCGAAGACAGCCTAAGTGTGAAAAAAAAAAGTGTGCACAAAAGTCTGTCTACACATCATTTTTAATCATTCGTTGACTGAACTGAGATGGATTCTCATTCACCATATCTATTTCTTTATTGACTTGCATTAAAACCACGGAAAACAGAGTGGGAATGTTTTTCCACGTGAATAGTTTTTAGGAATGAAACTATTTTTAACTACTCATTGTCATATAAGTAAATCGAATCTGTTTAATTGCAGTACATGACGCAGTTAACGTTTTTCTTTTGTCGTGCGAATTTTGAAATGAAAAGTTCCAAGCAAAATTTCGGAGGGAAATGCCCCTCCCTGCCCCCTCTTAACTGACGGGTCTGCATAAGCGATACAGTTTGAAATATTTTTTACAGTAGGTCTCCTGTAAAACATACATAATGGTTTATATCACCTTGATGACAGTAAAAAATAAAAAATCTTTTAGTGATTCGACCTTGAACTCAACCAATATACTGTACCTGTGTATGAGACATAACTATGAACAACACTTTTTATGGTGATACAGCACTTTTGGTCACATGTCGAAAGTATGATAGTATGGACAGCTGTAACGTGACGTAACCAATAAAGAAAACTTGCTTATACGAGGAAATACCACTCAATCTTCAGACCAGAAACACAATACTAGCCGACTATGCAACTTAATAATGACAAAAACCGTTTAACAACTCGAGCCAAGGAGTCGACCATAGAAATGATGAAGCGATTTCGGGCATACTTTACACTTAATGTCTGAATTTGTTAGCGAAACAGCGTTGTCACATTTCAGAATCGAATGTTAATTATATAACAGTACGTAGTACATTATATTCAGAGGAATATTTCGACCTCGCCAAAAAGACAAGACGAGACGAGACTTTAGGCTGTCTCCTCTCGAAAAGATATGCTTGTCTTGCCTCGTGTCTTTTCTCGAAGAGTTCTGTCTCGTCTCGTCTCGTAAAATATCGCCGCATATCATGCCAACAAAAGTAAAATGTAGGAGATTACACCATGCTGATCAAAATATAACAAAGTTATTTACCCAGATTGCACAAGACAAGGCTTTGTCGTAGAGCACTCACCTCTGCTGCGTGTGATCACAGTTCGATCCCGGTAAGTGCCATGCGGGTTTTGTGGTGGACAAACATCGAATGTGTGTATTTTCTCGGGGTTCCCCCGTATCTTCCCACTTTCTTCATTCCACAAATTCTCCCACCATCATCCATTCGGTCTGAGTCGAAATTGCCTCAATGCCTAAAAAATAAATTCAAATAAATTCACAAGACAATGACAAATCGTTTACACTCTTCGACCCTGAACTGCACTTTTTTTCATTCTGAAACCTTGAAATGTATTTTACCGGCTCCAATACACGAACATAAATTGTTCATAAGTACGTCGAAGGCACTAATATCAAGTACTGTTTACACAAGAAAATTTCGATGTGACTTCACTGGCCACAGTGCCGCAGTTAGGTGTCACCATCCCCGACACTATGGTATACAATCAGCACACTTGGGCTATATAGCTAGATACACTTTGCTTCCAGATATTCGAGCCTTTAGATTTTACAGTTTAGCGTGTTTTTTTAGATTGGTTGCAATATATATATATAATAAATCACAGCCATATTCAATCCACTAGTGGATGAGGCCTCTCCCCGAAGGGAGGAGTTGGTCTACTGCTCCCACGCTGACCAGACGGGTTGGGAGAGGAGAGCCGAAGCTCTCACTGTGATCGCCACTGTATTTTATTCACAGCAGCTCCCCAATTGTCCTCACGATGCTGGGTCAACACCGAAATTTTTGAGCCCCCACCGGGAATCGAACCCGGGACCGCTCGCATTGAAGTCGAGCGCGCTACCGACTAGGCTACGCAGGAGCTCATATATATATAAAATCATAGAACAAGATAATTTTATCGAATGATAGGAAGTATTTGACTGAAATTTTATGGGTATCCTGCACATGTAGTTCTTAACCTGTTTGTCAATCTTGAAGACGTTTGTGAATTTAGCTCCCCACCCAACCCGAATTAAACTTTAAACTATCCCAATCGTTAGGGAGTTCATAGGGGGGAATAGGAAGTACATTATTTTCCATACTGAGTGAGCTCAGTGACGGCGCCAGTAAATATGCCGAAAGTCTGAAGTTAGCCCCGAAAGTTTTTGGCCAGTGTTGAGTCCAATCATTAGGAAAATACATAAGGAGGAATAGGGCGTACACTATTTTCGTTAGGAAGTACATGATAACTTGTTGACGGAGCCAGCAAATATGGTGGATATGTTAAGTTATCCTCCCCAAACATTGAATTTCATTTCTTACCTGTTTCCAGTAGTTAGTTTGTTGTTAGGGAGGAATAGGGAGTATATTAATTTCTTTGGGGAGCGAGCAATTACTTTGTGACGACACCAGCAAATATGGCGTATGTGTGAACTTAGCCCCCAACAATTGAATTTCGGTCGGCGTTGTTTCCTATCGTTAGGAAGTTGTTAAGGAGGAACGGGCAGTACAGTATTTTTGTCAAGAAGAGAGCGATAAATTGGTGACGGCGCCAGCAAACATGGCGGCTAACTTAACACAACACCCTCAGCCACTGAATTACGGATCAGTGTTTCCCGAAACCGTTAGGGATTTGTTATGGGGGAATTACTTTCGTTAAGGAGTAAACTATTTTTTGATGACGGTGTCGGTAAATATGGTGTATGCGTGAGCTTGTAGGAACAGATCAGACCGCTTGTTCTGGGATTTTGATCAAACTTGACAGCCATGTAGCCCAATATCACGGACCTGCAAATTTTAGCCGAGTAAGGCCACCCGGGGCAAAGATATGCCACTTCCGATTTTTATATGTGAGGCCAATGGGAACGCGTTCACGAGGAACACTCAGCAAGTTTCAGGACCCGATTTTGAAGAAAATGTGTATGCAGGTATAGTGCATAGGTAATCCTTCACAGCCAAAATTATAGATTCAGTGGTCAACAAATAACGACAAATGAGTCGAGAAATATGTAACGTAGAGAGCAAGTAAATGGATAACAGAGTAAGGAATGTCTTTTCATATGCAAACTGTGAAATATATTTAAGGCAAACGATAATTAACGGATATTGGACAGGAGGCAAACATGCTGAAGGTTATATCGACAATGACCGCCATTTTGAAAGCGGCCATCATGACGCTGCTTTAATTTTTCAAAATAGTGAATGGGTCAATCTACGCTGGAATATTCCAAGAAACCGTATTAGGAAGTTATTTTTGACATAACTATAATCCTGTACGACAAAAGTACAGACCAGAAGATTGGGTGAAACGAATGATGAGAAAAACATTTCCTGTTGAAACAGTTTATGGAACGAAAATCAAACTGTAACAAAAAATATTTCCCGGCATAGTGGTATCTTCTTATTTAGCTGTTTGATTTTCGTTCCTTTAACTGTTTCAACTGTTTCTTCAATACACTTAACATTCTTTAAAAGAAAAGACATTTTCCATACTCCATTATCGATTTCCTTGCTGTCTAGGTTCCATTTTTCTCGGGTCCCCATGACGTTATTTGTTGATCATTGAAGCTAAAATTTTGGCTGTGAAAGTTTACTTATATACGAATTTCCAACAAAATCACGCATAGTTCACATATCCGCCATATTTACTGGCACCGTTACCAAAGTTATTGCTCACTGCCCAACGATTCTCCCTATTCTTCCCTAACAACTTCCTAAGAATTGCAGACAATGCCGATCCGAAATTGAATAATTAGGGTTCCTTGTGGGGGAGGGGGGCTATGTTCACACATCCATTATATTTACTGCGACGTCACCAAGATATTGTTCACTCCCTAAAGAAAATAATGTACTCATTTCTCCCTAACGATTGGACACAGCAAGGACCAGAAATTTTATAGGTACCCGGATTTGTGAAGTTAGTTCCCAACATTTGCTGGCGCCGTCACCAACTTATCGCTTACTCCCTATGGAAAATAATGTACTTCCTATTCCCCCTATGAACTCCCTAATGATTGGGATAAGTTAAAGCTTAATTCGTTTTGGGTGGGGGGCTAACTTCACAAACATATCTCGAAGCTCTCTGAAGTTTTAGAAACCAGAAATAAAAAGAAGGGTTCTGTTTGGATTTCCTTTTTGATTTTCGAACTTTGCAACCTGTTTTTATTATTCAACCTGTGTTATACTATATAAATCACAGATAAAAATTTTCATAAGTGTTTACATTCTACATGGCATTCATTAAATGTGTATGTAATGATCATATTACAAGTATTTCCAAGACAAATATTTTATTCCGGTGTCATAAATTTTTAAACAAGTTAAATAACTCTGTTCGCATTTTCGAGACACGAGACGAGACGATACACTTTCCGAGACGTCTCGTCTTGAATTCCAAAAGTATGTCTCGTCTCGTAGTGGCTTAGTGGGTACAGCGTCGAATCGGTGTACCATGTTCCTGGTTCGATTCCCGCGCACGTCAATTTTTTTTTTGTATTCTAACAAGAACATTACTTTGTTTTCCTTTCTGCTTTCGAAAAATGCTGAGCTTTTTGGTTTCTAAACCTAATTCACTGAAAAAGGTTACATAAAGTCAGGTTAGACTTTGATCTAAATTATACCCAATAAAAATAGTACGCACTTTAAATATTTTGCCAATTCCGGAAATAGAGCAGAAAAGTCAGGTTAGATTTTTATCTTTAGACGCAATGATTATTTACCTACAACTTAGCTCTTCTAAGTACCGAAAGGTACGAGATATCAAAAAGTTCCCGCTAAAGATTGTGCATAATTTCGTATTTGTTTCAAAGAAATCAAAACCAACCGCTCTTTTTATTTATTATTTTTAAATTTCCCCGGTAGATGTATTCCTGGGACGCAACTCTTTTCGAAACTTTCACCGTTTGATTCCGCATATCCAATTTCGTAATTCACTTTAGTTTTGAAACCTTTCTTTACTATCCTCTTGAGTTATAGTATGTGAAAAGTTTCGAAAATCCTCTACATCATATTAACATACCAATTAGCTCTTGTAGCCTGCCAAACGGTATCGAAAAGGTGTTTAAAACTCTAGCGCTAGTTTCAAAGAGAGCAAAGTCAACCTGCATTGCCGCTAAAATTTCTGGACGCCACTGCTTTGAACAACAAAACTATTTGATCCGCATGTGCACGCTATAATTAGGCTGCTATTGTATATTCAGCTTTGAAACATGAAATGTGCATACCAAGTGAAGTCCACAGCAAAAGGAAGTGCTTTGTCCATTTTATTGATTTTACAGGAGAGCCTTTAGTAAGTCTAGAATTAGCATTGAATAAAGATTAAATAAAGATTTTCTTGTAGCAGATGAACTATGCATGCTATCTTTGTGCATGATATCTTGTTAAAAAGGATTCTCAAAGACCGAATTGATGGCATTCATATAAAAAATGAACGAAGAACGTTCTTTTCCAGTGGTCTTCAATTGATATGCCCATTTTTTTTTTTTTTTGTTCGAAAGCTCTATAGGACCTTACCCTCTAGCAGCACAGAATGTGGGGCCAATATCGGCCCAATGTGGGGTCAGTAACGGCCAATATGAATCAAGGTTGGCCCATTATTGGTCCGATATCCCGGCTTTTAGGGTAGTTATATTCCCGGAACGGAGTTTCTGAACATCTTACCAAAGGTCGCTTTCAGTAGAAGTGAAGGTCGTTTCTTATACAAGTTTTTTTTTTTTTTTTGGACACGGGAAGCAACCTGAACTTGCAACATAATACATTTTGTATGACTTCTATACACAAAAAAAACTGACATGTGTCTTTAACCAAATATTCTCTATACTCACTCAGATTCTCAATTCGATAAAAGTTTTTTTTTGTTTGTGTGTGTGTGCTGGGAGGGCGGAGTGAACGTGTGTATTAGTGATGTTTCTTTGTCATAATAAGGGTATTATTGTTAGGGACAGTAGAATTTCGCGACTCGCGAAAATTTTAAACATTCAATGAATCTCATGGAGTACATAGAGGGTTGTTAACACTTTGTGAAAATGTAACTTTTAACTCACGAAATACTCGCGAAATTTGGATATTTTGCTTGCTTCAATCCACGAATTCTGAGAACTACTCACGAAATTATACCATTTGTATTCATTCATTCAGGAAAATAGTGCCTAAACAATTGAAAAAAAAATATATAATTCATCTTCAGAAAGCCATAATCGGATTGTTGTAGCACAGAGAATGTTAGAACGTAGTACGTGCCATTGCCGGCAGCAAATTTGCGAAGATGGTTTGCCATCTAGCTGGAAAATACGAACTACATTATCACAAGCCCATTCTTTATGCG
>JAGDQP010039806.1:0-17555 GCA_022664845.1 Lepisma saccharinum | reverse complement strand
ATGGAAAGCAATACGGATCTGGAAGTGGATCGTATTGTGAATGAGGTGGCCAGTGCGATGTTTGGTGATATTTCTTCCGTTCACACGAATGTTTCCAACCGACCTGGTCCCTCAAGACAAGAGGAGGTGATGGTGATTGAGGATAATATTATCCCTCACGATAATGATGTGCAAGTTATCGTGGAGGATAATACTAACCCTGATCAAAGGAATGTTGAAGTCGTAAATGATGATGCTGATGATGAAAGCTTACTTGAGAATATTAATTTACATCATTTTAATCTAGATGAACAGATCATGGAACACATGATAAATGATATTAATGATGATCAATGGCAGGATTGGGTACCACCCGGCAATAACTTATATGGTGCTGGAAACCAAGGTGCGAGTACTAGTAGGGGTAATGCAGACAGTAGTAGCAATGCCTCTACTAGTCATAATAATAATTTTGAAATCGTTTCTCGTAGTAACCGTATGTATCGCAACTTTGGAATTGAAGGAAGACAAATAATTATCGAACCAAATTCCGGTGTAAATGCACATAACGTACAGGCCTATGTAGCGAATCTCTTTTCCTTTGCACTGGATAATATTATTCCCGACGTTGACGCCGAGGCTTATGTCGGTTTAACGTTGGATTCGAGTAATTCCACGGTTAATAGACCGATGTATGTGAGGTGGAGACGAAGGGATGAACTATCACAAGATGTAATTTTACGTTCCATAGAAAACGTCATTCAGAGTAATGAAAGTTTCCTTTTAGGCCAAGTGAACATAAAAGTACATTTTGTGAATCCATACAAAGGAAGAGGGAGAGTAACTAAACGCCAGGACAAAATCATGGAAATGACTGCTTTCCTCGAGAAATACATCATTTCGCCTCCAGTAGACCTCTACTGTCTCCCACAGAGTTTGGTCATGGCCAGAGCAAAAGCTGAATGTCAAAAGGATAAAGTGTATGATCTTCAGGATTTGAAGAAGTGTCCAAATGCCTGGATCAATGAAGCGAAAGATCTGTGTGAGAAAGCAGGGGTTGATGTACAGAGGCTAAGAGGATGTGGTGTCGAGGAAATCAATCAGTTCCAGCGGCATTTACTTCCGCGCTATAGAATTGTATTATATGAGAGGAAGGAAGGGACAAGGGAGGCAACTATTCGATACGCAGGACCTGAAGCTGAAAAGCAGCTTTATATCCACTATAGCGATGGGCATTATAGTGCAATCACCTTTATTAAATCCTATTTACGAGTACAATATTACTGTCATTTGTGCCTGAAGGGTTATAATCGGAATAAAGATAACCATGAGTATAAGTTTAAATGTTCCTACTGTGAAGTAAGTCATACAATTTCTGACGAGGAAAAAGGACGATTTCCCTGCTCAGTTTGCAAAAGTGTATTTCCTTCTCTCGAATGTTATAGAAATCATGAAAAGGTACCTGACAAAGGCAAGGTCATTTGTTACAATGTGAAGCAGTGTCCGACTTGTCGTGTAACCATCGACATGCGGAAAAGAAAAAATAAGAAACAGCCACATGAATGCGGAGAACATTACTGTAGACAATGTGAAAAGTATGTAATGCCAGACCATCAATGTTTTGTGAAAAATCTGAAACCAGAACATTACACGAAATATTTGTATATTATATTTGACGTAGAAACAATGCTACTTGATCCAAATATGAAGGGCGAGCGCGAACATATTGTAAACTTAGTATGTTTGACCCATAGATGTAGTGAATGTAAAGATAAGAATTCAGACGCCACATGCATGGATTGCGGAGACACGGAAAATGGGGGTATCCGTGATTTCTCCTTCAAGACAATGAAAGAGTTCATAGTCCATGTATTAAAAGAACGTCCTTCGTTCGAGAAGACTGTGGTTTTAAGCCATAACGGAAGCAGGTATGACATGATTCTGGCCGCCAAGGCTTTATTAGTGGACCAAGGTTTTGCCAAGAGCTGAAAATTATTGCTCAGGGCCAAAAGATTGTAGAAATGGCTTTGGGTAGCAAGAAAATCATCTTCCGGGACACTTTTTGTTTATGGGTGTTAAGCTGGCCAAACTCCCTAAAACTTTAGGGTTAGAAAATACCTTGAAGAAAGGAGAGTTTCCCTACTTGTTTAATGTGCCTGAAAATCAGGATTACAATGATCTCATTCCTGATTTTGAATATTTTGACCCCCAAAGCCGGACAGAGGAAGAATACAAAGCGCTGAAGGAATGGCATGACGAATGCGTAAAACAAGACTATAAATTCAATATGCAGCAAGAATTATTGGAGTATTGCAGGAATGATGTACACATATTAGCTAGTGGCGTAGTATCATTTTCAAACATTATTGAAGAACGTACGGGTGGTCTGCAGTGTTTTCTTGTATCATCAACTATCGTAAGCATGGCCATTAAATTGTTTCGCACTCTCTACCTACGGGAAGAGACTATTTCGATTATCCCTTCACGCGGATTTGAACACCGAGACTGCCAGAGTAAAAAAGCCGTGCAGTGGCTAAGTTATATGTCCCACATTCGAGGAAAAAAAATCCGACATTCCGCGAATGGAGGTGAATGGAAAGTTGGAAAATATAAGGTAGATGGCTATGAAGAAGAAACAAAAAAAGCGCTAGAATACGAAGGGTGTTACCATCATGGGTGTCCTCTTTGTTTTCCTTACCTCAGGCACAAAGCCATCGATGGCGGGGAAACCATTGATCAAAAATATGCACGGACCTTGAGAAAATTGAATTTTTGAAAAAAACATTGAAAAACAAATTTATTGCCATGTGGGAATGCGAGTGGGACAAGGAAGTAAAGAATGATAAGCGCATCCAGGACTTTATTAAGACACACGGTGCCACGCTGGATGGGGGTCTTAGTCCAAAGGATGCATTCAAAGGTGGCAGAACAGAATGTTTCAGGTCCTTGTACAAATGTTCAGAAAATGAAAAAAATTAATACGTAGATGTAACTTCATTATATTCTTGGGTAATGACAACAAAACTGTTGCCAGTGGGAGCACCCGAGGTGTACAAGGCCAATTTCCCCGATATAACCAAAGTTCAGGGTTTAATATACTGCACGGTAGAACCTCCAAGAACCCTGAAAATCCCACTTTTAGCTATGAACTGCCATTCTAGATTAATGTTCGGCTTGTGTCGAACATGTATGGAAGAAACAAATATCGTGGAATGTAAACACGACTCGGAACAACGGATGTTTAGAGGCACGTTCTGTTCACCCGAGCTTCAAAAGGCTATCAAAAAGGATACATATTCAAACAAATCCACGAAGTATGGGAATTCGAGATGAAAACAGGATTATTCAAAGACTATGTTGGAAACTTTCTACGAATGAAACAAGTGGCAAGTGGTTTCCCTGCAGAGTGCGAAACTGAAGAACAAAAAAGAGAATATATTAAAAACTATGAAGAACATGAAAATATCAAAATGGAATACAATAATATTTCTCATAATCCAGGTTTGATATATATATCCAAAATCGTCTTGAATTCCCTATTTGTTAAATGAGGTCAAAGAACCGACCTCGCTCAAACCTGTGTTGTAACGGACAGTCAGACATTTCTCAGCCTCCTGCTGTCCCCTCAATATGAGGTATCAACCGTTGTTCCGATCGGACATCGGTATCTTATAGTAACATATCGGGATGTTGAGAAAGAAAATGCGCCGCTCCCTTTCTCAAACGTTTGTCTTGCCGCCTTTATATCGTCATGGGCACGACTCCGGCTATATAAACTAATTGAAAAAGTGGGCTACGATAAATTACTGTACGTGGACATTGATTCAATTATGTTTATTCAAAATAAGTATGACCAACCCCCGCTTTATCTTGGAAATTATTTGGGGCAACTTACTGATGAAATTGAACCTGGATGGGAAATCATTTGGTTTATTGGGTTGGGTCCTAAAAATTATGCGTATCGAAAAAGAGAAATTAGTACGGGAAAAGTTGAAGATGTAATGAAAATTCGGGGGATTACTCTTAATTACAGGGCACGTCAAGAAATTAATTTTGAACTGTTTTATAATTTAGTCATGAAAAAAACGGAAAAGAAGGTAATTTTTTCGCCAAATAATATCTGCAGAAAGCTATGGTTCGTCATCGTGTCACGTCCCAAGACGAAAGCACATGAAATGACAAACAACAAGAGACGACGTGTTATACAGGACATAACGACAACAGACTTTAAGACACTCCCCTATGGATATTGTGGTGCATAAGTGTGTATGTGTGTGTGTGTGTGTGTGTCAATGGCTAGGAAAGGTGGGTTCGTGTCCATGACGGTATAAAAAGGAAATCTCTATTGCAACTAGAGTAGTTCTCTTCGAGATGATGTCCTTTCAACACCCTTGTACGCTTTTGGTCGCTGGACCTTCCCGCTCTGGTAAAACTTACTTTGTCAATCGTTTACATGAACATCGTAATAAAATGTTTAATGTTCAGTTTAAAGAAATCGTTTGGTGCTATGGAGCGGCGGTACCAAACCTTAGTGTATCTAACGTTAAATTTCATCATGGAATTCCAGACATGGGAACATTTGAGATTCAACCTAATTCATTAATGATTCTTGATGATTTGATGAGTGAAACTAACGCACACGTGGCAGACCTATTTACTACATTCGCACATCATAAAAGTTTATCTGTAATATTTAATGTACAAAATTTGTTTCCAAAAGGTAAACATGCACGTGATATATCTCTTAATGCTCATTATATCGTAGTTTTTAAAAAAGCACGTGATAAGTTACAAATCCAATACTTGGCACGTCAAATTATGCCTCATCATAGCAAGGGTGTTGTGGAGGTATTTGAAAAAGCTACAGTCAAACCTCATTCTTATTTGTTATTTGATTTAACTCAACAAACCCCTGATCCGTTACGTATAAGTAGTCAATTTTTTCCAGATGAAAGCATGCATGTGTACACACATGTAAAAGACATGAATACTCCAATCATGCTCAGTCGCTAACAAGATGTCGAGCTTGAAGCATCACTATAAAACGCTCCGTACGCTGTGTAAATGCAAAGGCAAAAAACGTAAATTGCTATTACAAAAAGCATCTGGAGGTCTTATTCGGACTGTAGCACAAGTGGCTAAAAATACCATAAAGGGCAACATCCCGCTTTCTCCTCGTCAGAAGCAACGTCTACGTCGTCATAAGAAGACGCTTCGTGCTCTTGCTCTTGCAAAATCCAGTCTTAAGAGCAAACGTAAACTATTAAGTCAAAAGGGTGGTGCACTTTTACCTTTATTATTAGCGCCCATATTAAGTGCAGTCGCAGGCAGTTTATTTAATCGTTAGTATGGCTACTTCACAGTTTCAAAAAATGATACTCGTTCCTGAACACGCATCTGCTCAAAAGATTTCTTCTGTTAAATCCAGCGAATCACATCAGGCTCGTTTAGACCAAGAAATGCAGGATATATTACAACGCACTGATCTAACAACCCAAGAAAAATGGAAATTGTACCAGCAAGCTCTGCATCGATACTTGGAACATACACCTCAAGCACATAAACCAATAGCACTACCTCTAATAGACACGGATCCCTCAATGGGACCAACAATTCAATCTTCACCATTATTTCAATTCATTCTGGATTCTGTCTCGAAAACACTTAGCCGAAAGACGCGAGTCTTATTAAAACTAATGCACGTATCTAATCGCATCAGTTGGGATCCGACAGGTGTCGTAACCATAGACAATAATCTTGTTCCTGGGTCCAATATTATCGATCTCGTAAATGAATTGGTAAGAAAAAGAGCACCACGTAACCCTATAGGAATTCAAACATTCAAGCAACTGCTTCAGGAAATTAATATTCCTAAAGAATCAATAAATTTTCAATTTGGTGCAGGTATTATAAAGCATCGGATGAAGGTAAAGAAACCTAAACGAAAACCAAAGAAACGCAGCATTTTTAAAAATATCTTTAAGCATTATAGAGAATACAAGTTTTAAATCATGTCTTTACGTAGAGTATATTATACATATACGGAACCAGTGTCTTTGGGATCTGTTTCCGAGCTACGAAAGAAAACCAAATTGTCAACAAAAACCATTCAAAAATGGTTAGCTTCAGAAGAAGCACATACGTTACATGTCCCCGCACGAAAAAACTTTCCTCGGAAACAATACTATGTCAATGGTCCTCATGAATTAATTCAAATGGATTTGGCGGATATGCAAAAGTGGCAAAGTATAATCATGGGTATAGATACATTTTATGCGCCGTTGATGTGTTTTCACGTTATGCGACTTGTATTCCTGTTAAGAACGAAACGGGTCCTGTTATGGCTAAAGCCATCACAAAAATTTTGAAATCGGTAAAATTTCCATTCGTTCATTGTCAAACTGATTTGGGAACAGAGTTTTATAATCGTCATGTAAAACGCATCTTTGAAAAGTATCGCCTCAACCATTATAGTGTCCATTCGGAAATGAAAGCAGCTCTTGTAGAACGATTCATACGCACATTAAAGGAAAAAATGTACAAATACTTTACGGCTGAAAATACGTATCGCTACATTGACGTACTAGACGATCTTGTACATAGTTATAATCACACTATTCATTCCACCATTAAGATGACACCTGCAAACGTTAATGATTCCAATGTAAATCAAGTCTGGCAAACGTTACACGGAAACAAAACTAAAAACAAATCCAAATGTAAATTGCATCCGGGAGATTATGTTCGGGTTAGCAAATATAAACATAAATTGGAAAAGGGATACTTGCCGAAATGGTATCGTGAAATCTTTATTGTAGACCAATGTGTGAAAAGTACACCAGTTACCTATAAAATCAAAGACTGGAACGGCGATCCCATTAAGGGAATCTTTTACTCTCAAGAACTTTAAAAAGTCCTTGTAGGCAAAAAGAAATCATATCTCATTGAAAAAGTATTAAAGCGACAAAAAGGTTGGGTCTATGTAAAATGGTTAGGATATCCTCCAAGTATGAATAGCTGGGTGCGACAAACAAACGTTCAGTCGACTTCGTGATGTCGTCCGAGCAGGGTTTCAATGAATTTTATGTAACCCTACAATCTAATGCAAGCAGTCATATCTTTGAAAATACAACAGCATCATATACGAGTAAACATCAGGATCTTGTGGTTAAAGAGCTTGCCATTGTGGATTCTGATCAAAATAAGTCGCAGTCGTGGATCTTCAAACCCCCATTTCCATTTACGGAGTTACCGATAGCCTTGAAGTATACCAACGATTACATCTCTACGCATACCATTGGACTTCACTGGGATGATGGTGATTTGGCCTATAGTGATCTTAAAACAATACTAATGATTTATACTCAGGCCAGTTCAGTGTTGTGTACCTACGGAGAAATACGCCAACATTTTCTTCAACGCCTTCTTGGCCGGCCTGTAATTAACATAGAAGATCTCCAGTGTCCTAAATATATAGATTTATGTTTTCCTGTATCTTCGTGTGTACATCCACGACATCAGTTTGAAAAGTATCGATGTGCAGTGCGGGAAGCTAAAGTGTATGGACAATACCTAAAATACGTGGACTTATCTCGTTATATCCTTCCCAAGCGTTGTCCTACGTATATTCCAACACCGATTATCGATTCAGATGTGGACTCATAACATCATCGAGACTATTCTTTATGATTGTCTAAGTTCAACGGTACTCAGCGGTGTGTATGCCATAGATACTCTTCCTGTGCAAGTAAAACACCCAGCCGCATTAATAATAAATTTAAGTCCTTCCAATAGTGGCGGTAGTCATTGGGTGTGCGTATATATTAATGAAAAAAGAATAAGCGATTATTTCGATAGTCTGGGAAATTCACCTCCTAGACCCATTGTGAAATTCTTACAAAGAAACTGTAAATATTATTATGTAAATAGTGTCCAATACCAGCATGATCAGTCTGTCTTATGCGGACTGTTTTGTATTGTGTACATTCACTTTAAAGTTCGTAATCAAAATGTATTGAATACATTTCATAAAACCAACTTAAAACAAAATGATCATCTGGTACTCAACTATGTCGGAAAAATCAAAGCAAAAAATCAAAAATGTAAATAACTTTTCTATGTATCACGTAGTAGAGTAGTTTATTTGTAATAAAAACCTTTTACCTCTATTTTTTGTTTCATTTCATGAAATAAAAAGCAAACACCATATCCTTATAGTATAGATTTATTGTCATGCAAGTACAATTTTACAAATGAATTGTGGATATCCCATCCATCACTTTTGATGCTTGTATCTTTAACCAAAATTGTAGTTGCATACAATTACGCAGTGCCCATGCATACTCGTGCACTGGCTGGTGGTAATTACAACATGAAGTATTGAGTTTGAAACTTAATGCGCGTAAGGCAGGACATCCCTGATCTTCAACATTCACAATGTTTTCCATGTGGAATAGTTTCCGTAGTAATGTAATCTTTTCATTACCTTTGCAATAAAAGACGGAACCCATTTCACAACATTGTGAAACAATATGGCGGGTGTGGGATACAGTACATCCATTCGTGGTGTCCCATTCTAACCCATGCAAATTGCGAGTTAACCATTCGACTTGCCTTTGATATCCAACCGGTAAATCATAACTTTCACAAGGTAATTTTACCATACAATGAAATAATAGAGTTGCATCGCATGCAACTAGACAAAATTCGCGCACAACGTATAGCCATTAGGATAATCGCAGTACGTAATGGTATGTCCTTCATTCTGATGAAATATGTCGGTACCGGAAAACAAAGTATGGTAACACGGTGCGAACAAATTGATTGCAAAGTCTGGTAATAATGATGTGGGAAGATACGATTTAGAACCTACTGGCATCTGCAGATGGTTTATATTAAAGTGTTGGAACTGGAAGGAATTCTCATTGTATTGATCGTTGAATGCAGTATTTGCGAGGAACCGAATCACAAGATCTTTTGGTACATTTCCCAACATTAGCGAGAGTGTACGTTGATACGTTTTGAGGGATATTATGGACACGAGTTTCAATACTTGTCAATGGTAGTTTACCTGTGTTTTAAGCATATAGCTATTCAAATGAAGTGCAAAGTCCGCTGATACATCCATACGGCGGGCATACAGTATAACTTCATCCAGGTGAACTCTATAATTAGAATTGGCAGCACCCATGAGACAGAAAGCATCTTTACTGCGATGGAGTTTGACACGCAGGGATATTTTATTAGGTAGTATACGGTTAATGCTGGCAATACTAGGATAAAATCGACCCATCATTTCAAACTGAGCGCTCGCAGCAACATAGGCCGTAAGTTCCTGAAAACCTGTATTGGCGTTTCCTAACGTATTAAATTGACCACCGGTATCTTTATACCATAAGGCACTAGTGAGGTGTGTATTGGAGGCATCCCCTGAGTAATTGAGTACGGTTTCCAGGTAGGCACGGTATACTTACGTGCCCGACGAAGATGATATAACCTTATCATTGAGGGAAATATCTACTTGTGAAAACAGTGAATGCAGAAAATTATTAACGGGTGCGACGATATCACCTGCGACAGCAGGTGGACCAGTTGCTGCTACTGCAACATTACCCCCAGCAGCGGTTTGAATTTTACATTTTACGTAGAGATAAAGGTATACTGGGTGAATATACTCGGACGTGTCTCCCGGAATAACAAACTCAATGGGTCCTTCGGATATGAGTGTGGATATGGGTCAGCATTCCACCACTCGTGATGATTCAATGGCCGTTTGCGCCATGAGTAAAGTTACCAAATAAAATTCATTGGTACAACACTCTTTACTACCCGGTGTAAAGAACGACATCATGTTTAACTAAAGATGTCACGTGGGCGTGTACTTGTACGTTTTCGTTCCTTTACTGGTGGTCCGATACGTCTTCGTACTCCTCGCTTGCGTGCCGGTCGTCTACCGCTCCCGGTAAGCAACTGACACAACTTTGTTTTCACCTTTGTGTTTAAAGTCGATCCCGCCTCCAGCATCCGCGCTTTTACCAATTCCTTAACGGGATGATTTTTTAACACATCCAACTTGGATGCCTGTCTGTAGCGCCTTTCGTCCAACGGCCTTGGCTTCCTGTTTGATAAATGGCATTGCAAATTGAAACAGACCACGGAATAAACTTCAGATACCGTGTCCCCGTTGATGTACAGGTCCTGCAAAATATGGGATTCCACGTCCACGATGTACAGTCACTTTCATTTCGAGAGACGTGTAAAGTGAAGTGTCACCGTCAATATTCCGGATGCGAATGGCAAATCACGATCAGCATGGTTTTTAGTAGGATTTCGGTGGTATCGAACTTAGTTTCGCTAACAGAAATTAATGTACGTTTTCGAACGTTATGGTTTGGAATTTTACCGTGATTCGTATAGCTCATAGCTACAATACGTAGTAATGGTTCTTTGGTATCACCTACATATTGCGGCTGAATCAGGTCCGTAAACACACACACCTTTTCCTAATACGCAATACTAAGATAAGGTTGTTTCTGTATGGTGCCTGCCTTTAAGATGTTTACGATAGGTTCGAATCCTAATTGCAATGCCAACATGGGTGACAAACGTATCGCCTGTATATCATCTGTCGTTGTGACCTGAACCGTATTCGCATAACAAATTTGTATCCATGGTGTAATGGTATTCATCTCGTCCAGTAATTGCTGGATGGTTGAATAATATCCTGGTGTAATACCGTGTTTCACCATGGTACCATCCTTTATATCGAACCAATAGATATTTCCCCCATCGATAATATTTTGAGATGTAAGTGGTATGTGTAGTTCACTCAGTCAACAGCCCACAATGGATCATTCAAGTGTATGTGATGGTTGAGTATGTTCCGGAAATGCGTCGGTGCATTTTTGGTATACGTTTGTATACTCGCATTCGAAATGAGTAATGTAGAAACTGTCTTCAGTACTTTCTGATATCATGGTTTCCGTTTTTATAGTGTAGCGTAATGCTTGACGTTCCAAATTTGAATATCATATTTTGACCGCGTTCATATTTTACATAATGCGGACGCTTAAACGTATACGACTGTATTTGCCCGTACTATTACGCATGCACACTGATTTTACGGATTACTTTCCCCACATACGGTTTCGTTTTGACGATATCCATACATATGTTGATTTCGGATGGGATATACACATCGAGATTACATTGATATGGTGAAGAAATGGTGACGATGATTGCGACGTTTACGTTTATGATGACTATGCGGAAAATAGTGTATGATGTGATTCGCCACGATTGGATTCTGACTAAACCCTAGAAGGTTTTGTAGTCCCGGTGTCATGCTAATGACATAATGCCGTTTAGGATATCGTCTGTTTAATGAATTCCCGATTCGGTGTATAATCATAGTGCAACATACGTGGATCATTGATGGCATTTTAAATGTCCGCGTCAAAACTGCGCGAATCATCACCGACATTGTCCACGTCATGGTGCAGTGCCTAGTTCCGCTTCTACTTGTTCATTACAGTCACCTTTAGTAACTTCGCAAGTGCTACACGCAGATGTTCGTTTCCATTCTCCATTTCCTTTACCTCCTTAAGTGCCTGCTCCCACTCTTGTGCCTTTAGTGTTTGTGGAATACTTTCCAGGAACGTATGTACGGAATCATAGTACCTGGGTGGAATTTTAATACTATATTGCGTTCGCTTTTTTCTTTCCGTTTGAATAATGATTTCCCCTTCGTGGGGGAGATTATAAAAACTCCAGGGGATACGTGCACTAGCTAACCCAACCACCCAATCTCCGATGAGATGAATGGGTCGTAAGACTTTGGTTGTATAGGACGCTGTGGTATTATTAAATACGTGGGCACTTGCATTGGACGGTAAGGTTACATAGAACTCGTCCGCTGGTGTGGATGGCGTCATGCTGCTGACTGAACAGTTTGTCTGCGTACCCAGCTATTCATGCTTAACAGATACCCTAAGATTTTCACATAGACCCCTTTCTACGTTTCAACACTTTTTTGATAAGGTACGTTGTTTGCTTGCCTACAAGCACCTTTTGCAGTTCCAGTGTATAGAAACTTCGCTTGATGGGATCTCCGTTCCAGGCTTTGATTTTATATGTTACCGGTGTACTTTAATTGCATTTATCTACTGTAAATATTTCAAGGGACCATTTGGGTAGGTATCTCTTTTCCAGTTTATGTTAATATTTACATACACGTACGTAAACTGTACGTTACTGGTTTCCGTTTTGGCCTGTTACCGTAGAGGGTGTGCCATACCTGATTGACATCGTGATCAATAATGTCACTAGGTGCCATTTTAATTGTGGAATGTGTTGTGTGATTATAACTATGTACGAGTTTGTTCAGTACGTTAATGTACCGATACTTATTTTCCGCTGTAAAGTATTTCTAGATTTTCTCCTTCAGTGTAGTACGGATAAAGAGTTCGACAAGGGCCACTTTCATTTGGGAATGTACGCTATAATGATTTACCTCATAGTTGTCAAATACCCGTTTCACATGTTAGTTGTAGAATTCCGTACCCAGATCCGTTTGACAATGTACTAACAGTAGTTTTAGCGTTTTTAGAATGGTTGTAATGGCTTCCGCTACCACAAGTCCTGTTTTATTTTTGGCAGTAATACAAGTCGCATACCGTGAAAACACATCTATTGAACATAATATGTATCTGTACCCATCATTATACTTTGCCACGTTTTGCATATCTGGTAAATCCATTTGTACTATTTCGTTCGGTCCACTAGCATAACATTGTTCTCGCGGAAAGGTTTTACGTACAGGTGCATGTAACCTATATGCATCCTGTGATGCTACCCATTGTTTAATTTTACGTGCGGACTTAACGGTTTTCCGTTTGTTTTTGCTATACTTCCTAAAGACACTGGATCGTTATAGGTATAAAACACTTTGGATAACGACATGGTTACATTTTATAAAATTTAAAGTTTTGAAATATGGTTTCTTTGCCTTGACACCCTTCTTTACCCTTGGGATGGTGCGTTTTTCCTGTTGCACTACCTAACTAGTTCTTTCGGAATATAAATTTCCTGGAGGATTTGCCTGAATACCAATGGGATGACGGGGTATACGTTTGTGAACTCTCTCATTAACAAGATCAATGATATTTGCCCCTGGAACGATGTTTCGATCTATGCTTACCACACCTGTTGAATCCCAACTGATACGTTTGGATTAGGTTAAATAAGACGCCTGTTCTTCGATTTAGTGTTTTTGGAACAGACGCGAGAATTAACTGGCTAATGGGTTTGGAGATACTGTGCCTGCCCTCGGGTCCGAATCCAGTAAGGGTAATGCGATTGGTTTATGTGCTTGTGGGGTATGTTGCAAGTATCTGTGCAATGCCTGTTGATACATGTTCCATTTTTCCACTGGTGTAATATCAGTCCATTCTAATATCCTTTGCATTTCTTAGGGTCCAGGGTTCAATTCCCAGCCCGCAGCGTTTTTTCTTTCTTAGTACCAAACACGAAAGGTATAACGTTTATCAAATGTTAGGTAATAGTGGCAAAATTTATTTTACTAACATTTTTAAAGGTGAGTACTAAAAATTTAGTTCGCTGTATATCTACGGAACAGTTTAGTACTGGTTGCCGTGAAAAGGATTTATCAGTAACAAACGGTTTTCCTGTGTGGAGGCGAAACTTTAACTCAAAACTCATTGTGAGACGGAAATGCCTCCCATGCGTCCCATTATATGCCCCATGCATCTATTCTGAAATTACCATTAAAAGAATGTTCATTTTTTACATATGAATTGCTTTAATTTTGCGATTGTAGAACAAATGTTGAAACTTGGCATCGTAGCAGCACAAACGTAGCACAAACTAATGAGCTTATTTCGATCACCGAGCGACTCGGCGTTGTAACTGGGGGCTAAAACGACGTCGTCCTGCCCCCCACAAAGAGGTACCTTCAATTCGGAAGACGGTGCAGAACAAATCGAGATACTGCAGAACAAATCAGCACAAACGTAGCACAAACGACTGGAATAATTATTTTTTTAATATCTCTTGGGGGGTCAGGACGACACACATCCTGATAAAATTTTAGACAAATTGATTTGTACGTTACATACCACCGCAATATTTGAACGCTTAAGCAACTACAGACTAGATGACCGATATCGAAACGAACATTGTGTCCTGTTTTCTTCTTCCCATAACTTGGTCACCCTACTTTAGATAGCTGCTGATATCTGTGTCAAAAAGGGGGTCCCAACTCCTACTACTTCAACATGAAAAATGAATCATTTAAATGTATGTGATTTGGAAAGGGGTCCGAGTACACAGAGTTGGGCCTTTCTTCCGATCACACTGCGATAAAAAGTTAGTTCATGTACTTGGGCCCGTTTCCGAATCATGTCTTAAATTATAAAAATGAAATATTAACTCAATAATTTTAACAATTCCAATTGTTTACTTACAATGTACTGTTCCTTTTGTATTATTCAAGACTATTTCACTCTTCCTTTACTTTACCATTTTAATCAAAATATATGTGTTCTCGCCGCACGGCACAGGGCAGGGAAGCAATTTTACGGCATTGTAGTATTATGATAAATTTAGTCAATGTTGGACAAGCGCAGCATGGGATTTCTCGGCGATCTAATTATATCTCAATGCAGAAGTAATGCAGAATTATTCTTAAACTATAATTATATGAAAGGAAAAGAAGATATAGATACAAGTTAAATTTCTTTACAGAAGGTCAAGATAAACGCCCGACTTTAAAACGCTATATAATATACGTTTGAAAACGTTTCAAAACTTCTTGTATGAAAAGTATACATAGACAGTATTTTTAACAACTTCAAGTTTCTTCATAGAAAATTTCTAAACCTTACATTATTTTAATCTTTCACACGTTCAAATAAAGATGCATTCTTACTTTCTCAGCAACTCCAAATTTCTTCAAACAATCACATAATTTTAAATGTTCACAATTATTTCCTATCAGTTTCAGCATTAATATCTTCTGCAATTAGTTTATCTCTGATATCTTCCACTTTAACTATAAGTAAGGTATGCAAAGAATATTTAAAAATCTCGATACTATGAAAATATTTGTTTTACCAGTAATATATAAACATTATAAATTTTTAAAAGGTTAATAGAATTCCATCAACACTCTTCATGTACGCCTCGTCAAACACTATACTTCAGCTACAGAACGAATGATACAGTTATGTGTGTTTCGATTAGCAACTTTATAAAAACATTTTGCAGACATCAAAGTAAAGTTTTTGTTTTCCCAATTTTCGGTAGTTTCGTAAATACACAGTTTATAAATTATATTATTAACACATCGACAAGCATATACAGTTCCTTTTACACGTGCAGGACGACAGGACGCAGTATATGTAGATTCAATAGTATCTTTACTTTCCTCCACACTAATATCGCAATTCTCGTCTTCACTGTCTGAAATAAAATCCAGTTCTACACTTGACGTAGATTCAGTATGCGATATAGCAGAGAATTCCATTTCATTGTTCCCCCTCAGCTTCCTCACCATTCATAATTGAATCATCATTAATATCTTATATAAATATCATTTCTAAACTTGACAACGAGGCACTACTAAAAATAGTTGAAAATGAAAATTCATTTTCCGCCATGTTTTCCTCACCACGTGGATGTTCATAAAATATGTTGCTTGAAAAGTGTATGTTACTTGCTTGATATTGATATTCAAAAACACAACTGAAAAGTAATATTTTTAGTTTTCAAGTCAAAACTTGTTCTAACTAGATCCAGCTTATTCTAAAGATCATTGAAGACAGTAAAGAACTGCTTAACTAGAAGGTCTTAGCACAGTCCACATTACGACTAACTTTCCACCGAACACCTGCATTCCTAAAAAATTAATTCCTAGCATGCTCTGCCTGCAAGTACAGTCTTCTTCGTTAAATCCTCTGCCAAACATAAGGTCAAACTTTTGTTTAAAAAGAAAACTCCTCCAGATGTAAAACAATTTGATCCCAAATCGTGAGCACCACAGGTGCAAAATAACTTATTCTCCCTTGCACCGCGTCGACTCAGTGTCCATTTCAAAGAAGGAAGAAATAAAGTAACAAGTCAAAAAATATCTTCTATTGATTCTTTGTTTAAATAAATAATAAATTCATAGCTGATGCTTATTAAAACTATAAAATATAAACTAAAACTTATTTTTCTATTTCACAAAGTGAAACTTTCTTCAGTAACTATTTTCTCAAAAAATTTGAATTGCTTTTTCAATTGTTTAAATTAGAATTCTAACTTAATATTAAGGTTTTCAAAATTTTCCTTTTAAAAAATTTAATCAATGTTAAAAAGATTTAAAGAATAGTTTATGTTTGAGTTATAACAAAGAAATAAGATAGTCCCATTGGTGTAACTTAAAATTTAAAATAATGATTTTTAACTTAAAATTCTGTCTTTTTCTTTTGGGATAGTCATGGAAATTAAGAAAGTTGCAGCTGTTAATACCGTAGAAGAAGATGAGCAGTCAATTGTTAATTTTGAAGAGATAGAGGGATTTATGTTGTCTGTTTCCACTGGTACTACTACTACTACTAATATTACTACTGTTGGTGATGATGCTAGTGCAATAAATATTGAAGATTCATTTGAGGGAAATGAGAAGATACTATTAAATGAAGATACGGTATTGACTGAAGTTGTTAGTGTTGTTCCCTTTAATGAGGGATAACAATACAAGAAACGACTTAGAGTGGTGTTATTGTTCCGCTACTTGTGTGGATGGTAATTGTATATGGATTCCTATAAAGGAATGGTGTCCTGTGAATCTGCATAATGCGTTATGATGTGATTGTTCTTCAAACTTCACCATGAACAATTCCATGTATGTAAAATCAAAGAAAAAAGAATTTTAGGTAGTCTTGCAGTAAGTAGTATTTTAATGAAGAACGAGTAACAGTCATATTTGAACAATATAGTATAGGCCATCAGAATTCAGAAGAACAGAGAAGGAGACTATTCTTGGAAACATTGAATTATACGGTAATCAATGAATCCGAAGAAAAGAAACACTTGTTACAAAAAGATTTTAATTCAACTGTAAAGTAAACTCAAAAGGATCGTTTCTTTAAGAAAGCAAGAAATCTTATTGTTTATAAGGAAAATAACAGATTTTGTATATCTCTCTTTTATTTAAGTTGTATAATTATATTATTCATATTTGCATTTTCTTTTAACAACAAGTTACATTAATTCTTCGTCCCAAGTTTAAAATGAGAGAATTTGTTTCAATTCTCTTAATTATTATTATTATCTTCCAAATGTGAATATAAGTATGATGAATGTGTGTGAAATAATTATTATTTGTAGGTTTTAACTATATACATGTAAGAATATTTAAGTATACTTTTTCTGAAATGGCAACTAAGTATTAAAATAATTTTAAAAAAGTTTTATTATTTACTGTCATTCTTAAAACTTTCAAAACCAAGCTTTATTTTGTGAAATTAACATTTCAAGTTTAATAAGTAATAAATAATTTTTAGTTAATCAAA